>JAOEGS010009307.1:17874-86429 GCA_025447755.1 Corythornis vintsioides | reverse complement strand
AACATAAAATAAAAGCTCATTTCTTTCATAGGTGATTTTAGATAAAGAACAACTCCACTTTTAAAAAAATATATTTTATTATTGTTTAACATATTTTTATAGATTTTTAAGGTTGAAATGAATCATGGTTTCCTGCAAATAGTGCATTAATTTATTTATATTTTTTCTGTGAACTGAAACATGTGATTGCTAAGAAATACTGTCCTGGTTTCACTGGGGTAGAATCAATCTGTTTCTTATTCGGGGGAGCTATATTTCTGAGAAGACTGCAACACTTGATTGGATGAGAACAAAGTTGGTAAGCACTTTGTCTAGTTCAAGGTTACATGATTTCAACTGCCAAGTTTTGTGTGGGAATACCCAGTTGGCCTGGAGGCCCCACAGAGGTATTTGACCTCAACCAGTTCCAGCTGTGTCTCTGGGATAGAGTGGAAAGTCCCAAACTGAGAATGATAAACAAGAATTAAGGGAGTTGCTGAAGAAGGAAACTGCAAGATATTCAAGCAAAGAAGTAACAACATAACACACCAGTGGTAGTAAAAGGCACAATAGAGGAGTCAATTAGATTGTTACATGTTACGTAGAGTATAAGAATCAGTGTGTTAGCTTAATAAAGTGGCTATTGCTGCTTAACAAACTTTGTGTTGCTTGACCATCTGGACTACAACAGTTTTGGTTTAGGACTTTCTTTTAATTTCTCTTATTTTTGAATGAAATTACAATTCTTCTCTAAAATAAATTTTTAGTTTCATAATCAGTAAGCTTTGTCATTTTTGTAAGCGACTATGTATAAATAATTAAAATATCAAACATAATTGGAGTTTGTACAAGCAGGATTAAAATGCTTTCTGTTTAATCCTTAAAATCTATGGACTCAAAAAGCTACTAAATTAAGTCAACTTTGCTGTTATTATGAAATATTTTTTTCCCTTCACTAACATCCAAGTGTATTTGGATAATAAAACCAGCTTCACATTTCAGATAATGTATTTCAAAGGAAAATATAATTTGTGATCAAGCAGCTGGAACTTGCTTATTGACAGCTGGATTATGTTTGACATTTTTAGTGTGGTTTACAAGAACTGACAGTGTCATGAGAGCTGCTACAGGGACATAAAATGCACATTAAGTTTTTCTGTCTAAGATTAATCTACTCTTTTGGTAAGGAAAATGTATAAACTGTCTCTGGACTTGATTAATAACAGTTGCAGACAATCTGGAAAGTTCATCTATGAGTCCACTGCTGACCAGCAACATATTTACCACCCATACTTAGTACTGTAAGGGCTTAACTAGTTAAATATAGGAACCCCCATCCTTTCTTGATAGCAAGCACCAGCATTCACAAACTGGTGATCTTATAAAAGCTGGAAATGGCAACTTTTCTTGTGACCAGATTTAGAACTTCATATCAATCAAGAAGCAGGTGAGTCATGACAATGCTCTTAAATTCACTTGCAATTCCTCATTATATCCATTCATGCACTTTCTGGAGAGCTATAGATATATCCAGTGAGACACTGGTTTCTCCTCATGTATGGAAGCAAACAACTCCCTTGCAACACCTTCACAGCTACTGTCCTTCAGAACAGAAAGCCCACTATGCATGTGTACATATGCAGGAAAACGATCCATCCAGTTGGACTTATAGCTAAGGCAGGACAAGACTCAACTCACGCTGCCTAAGATCAAAACCAGCCACCATAATGGTGGCAATCACCTCTGCTGTCTCCACTGTGGCAGAGGGACCACAAGTCTGTGAGAACAGTAGTAGCAAAAGAAAGCCTGAAACACCAAAAGTTTAACAGAAAGCAGAGGTAATATTTTACATTTTAATAACACATCTGTTTCATTATCACAGGCACACTAGTTGTGTCACTAAAGTGGATTTGGTTTGAGAAACAAAAGTAAATTTTCATCCAAAATAGACTCACAAATGTATTTTAAGAATATACACATCTAGGAAGAACAATCTATGGGACTTACCTTTCCTAATACACAAATAAAGTTTATAACACTCATAACTATTCCTAAAATGCAGAACTTAATCGACAATGTATTCTTGAAAGTTCAAATTCATTTATATTTATTCTTCTGTGACTGAATTTATTTCCAGTATTTTTCTTGTTATGGAAGATAAATCCATACTAGGGGAACAGAGGTATAGAGAAGGAAAGCCTGAGACAAATAATTAAACAGCTAGAGATGCTTACAAATAAAATTATTATCCTGAGAGTTATAAGATATTAAATACTTTTTTGTTTGGGTTTTTTTTTTTAGGTATTATTTATATCCTGCAGAAAACATATTGGCAATTCCTTTTTTTTTTTTTCAAATGTCATCTCTGAAGTCTGATTTGTACTACTGCTAGCTTCTGTCTGGGTTATAATTAAAGTTGTCCCTTCTATGCATTACATTGATTTAGTAGTAATGAAGAATTAAGTCCTTTTTCTCTGTACAAAGCAAGCCCTGCAACATCAGTGGCAGTATCAAGTCCATGCACATTTTTGTCAACATGCTTCTGGTAGGTTCAGCTCAGCAAATTCTACATTATTAATGAACAAATGAACGAAACTATTAATGACCTAAATTGATTACCTACTTATTTAAGTATTCCCTGACTATTCCACTAGACTATAAACACTCATGATAATGGCTGTTCTCATTTCACTAACACATCTGTCCACTGGGAAATACCCTGGGACTGTGGGCTGGTCACAGAGTAGCCACCAGCTGCTATTCCTTCCTGTTTGTAAAACTCATTTGCAGCTTTAACCTTACTTCATTTTCTGTAGCACTATTGTTCTATAGAGCAACTTAATTGGTTATTATAACAAAGATTTGAGGGTATATGTTAATAGCATAATGTAATGCCAAAAATGAAATTACTCCTATCTGGTGACTGAATAAGGATAAGAGACTGTTAGTGTTTGGCAAATGGTAGCCTAATCAGTT
This sequence comes from Corythornis vintsioides, assembly GCA_025447755.1. Classification (NCBI taxonomy): domain Eukaryota; kingdom Metazoa; phylum Chordata; class Aves; order Coraciiformes; family Alcedinidae; genus Corythornis; species Corythornis vintsioides. The sequence continues at coordinate 83,474 of JAOEGS010009307.1, read as the reverse complement.
CCCACCATCTGTTCCCTTGTAGCAGCTGCCACCAGGAGCACCTTCACAGGCAAGGGTCTGCAGTCTGCTCAGTAGTGGCTTGTGGGCAGCTGGGAGAGTGAGGTCAGTGGCTTTCTTGAAGTCTAATTCTCTAGGTAGCAATAACATACAGGCAGTGAAGAGGAAGGAACAGGGGTTTGGTTCCTTACAATACTTGTCTGGCAGTACAAGAGCACCCTTGTTCTTCCCTTTTGCAACAGTTAGAATAACTGATGGTTTCCAGCCCAGATACTGTGGTAGCTTCTAAAAAGAAAACAAGATGAAACACAAGCCTTTGAAAGCAAACTTGAAGAGAATGGTTCACAGAATCTCAAATCTTAGATCTCATTCTAAAAACTATTAACAGGTAAAAAGTTGAATGTATTCAATTCTACCCCAGCTACCTTCTCCTAGGATTCTTTTGACACCTAGGGACTACATAAGGGACAAGAGCCAAAAGCAGACAATTATTTTTTCTCCCTTTTCTTCTAGGGGATTAGCAGATAGCAGCAACATATTTCTCTATGACTAGATCTTTGTTTTGACTGGTATTTAAAGGGAGAGACATCAGTAAATTACAGTGCTTAGAATTAAAAGCATTAAATACTCATAGCAGAAAATCCATTAATCTAGGCATAATCCATGCAAAGGCCATTTTGATGTTGTTTTACTATGAACCTAAAAAAGCATAAAGTATCCCCTTACTGCCCCTAGCCTTAATGCAGCAAACAGCTTCTGGAGAGATGTCACTAGCTTTGCTATGGAATTACATCTGCTATCTCACTACACCAGCCTGCAAATCTATGGAAGCTTTAGACATGGGTTACTCTGAATAAACAAGATATAAATCCTTTTAATACAGAGATAGCTTGAGAAACAACTTGTCAGTTTGTACTAATCCAAGGGCAGTGTACTGCTTCAACTCCCAGCAGCAACTAAACCAGAGTTTCAACAGTTGTATTTTTTTTTTTACTAATATTTTCCTAGTTTCTCTTCATATTGAAATTAGTCTTCAGACTTACTTTGTCTGTAACTTCTTCTAAAACATTTAAGTCTAGTAAATACAGGTATTGCAACATAGCAACTTAAAATTATAGCAGTAACTCAGATGAAGAAACAAACTCTTTGTCCTCTCCCAGTTTTCTTCAGTGACTTTCTAAAGAGCATTAGCCCTGAGTAAGAGCAACCAAGTCATGAGTAATTCTTCCTCCTGGCTTTAAAACTGCTTTTCTCCTAAGACAAGGGGCATGAGGAGACAAAGTGAATAATTTAAAAGGTACAAATATGATTTAAGGTAAAACTGGGGCCTGACAAAGAACAGAATATTTCAGAAAGGTTCTAGACTTACCTGAGAATACGTGGCATATATTTTTGATTACATTAACTAGCTTAACTTCCATATAGTACCAATCTGCAGAACAATTGGTGGGATTTTTTGTTTGTTTGTTTGTTTGTTTAGTTTTTTTCCCCAGATCCACCATAAATGCCTAGCTTACTGGAAATAGGGCTCGCTTCAGTTTGTAAATAAAGACTGCAGAGGCAAAGTAACGGACAAAAACATAGTTATAAAACACACTAGAATGTGGAAAAAGAAGATTAGGCCTCATTGAAATATCATTCCTGGGCATTAGTAACAGTTCTAAAATTAATAACAAGACAGTTGACTGCACTAAGGAGAATAACAGAATTTAAATTTCCATTTATGTATAAAACTAATTAGGTTCAATAAAAAGATTGAGGGTGGGTTTTTGTTTTGTTTAATGTACCTCATACCGAAGATTACATAGTTTTTTATATTCATATTCAGAAATATAAATACCTTTGATTTTGTGGAATAATTGACTGAGGAACATTAGTTTACCCGAGACTGAAATTATACTATGAAATAGATGCAGTTTCTGTTTTGCCATAATATTAGTTAGGACACTTGAGCCATTTAACATCTAAATGAGCACTGAGGAAAATAAAATACTCATTTTTCAAAAATAAAGTGCAGTAAAAACTGACAAAATAATTAAAACTTACATTTTTAATATGCAGCTTTTTTTTTTTCCCTAGTAATAAAACAATTCTACGTGGAGTTGTCATGGTATTTGATGAGACCAGAAGTGTTACTCAGAAAGAACTATTCTATTTTACTGAGAAAAGACATTTAAGACTAAACCAGAGGAGTGGAAGCAAAAAGAGTACTTACAAAAACCTACTCCAGTCTCTGCTCCACAGACTAGCATTACACATTTTCTTCTGTTAGGTTGTCACAGTAACACTCTTTTTAAGTGTTTAAGATTTCTAAAGCTCTAGTGGGATAGACAGAATCTTTATATTCATTCTCACATAACTTGTATAGGCCAATACAAGAATTTAATGAGCAATAATATAATATTTTCAGTATTTTGTTATTTACAGATCTGTTCATGTCTCACATGGAAACCATTTCAGTAGAGTCTAGATTAACTACAAAAATATATTAAGAGATGCAACAAATCCCCAATGTGATTAATAACTTCACTTGTGTGAAATTCTTTTCAGAATTGATTATATATACACAGGTTGTTTTGGAGGGTTGGGGACAACAGTTGTAAAAAAATGGACAGAGACCAGAACTTTAATTCAGATCACACTGAAATTGCCCTTTTCCATATTATTCTTCATTTTAATCTAACAGTTTCTCTCAATCCACTGCATTAATTTGGACAAAACTATTTTCCTGTTTCACGTTCCAGTTTCCCTCCACCTTGGGGAAACTGCTTAACACTTAGCCACCTTTGGTAAGTATGGAGACCAAGCATTACATCACTGCTAAGTATTAGTATTGTATTAAATAAAGCAGAAAGACCTATGCTAAGATCCTAGCATGTGCTGTAGTTCTCTTGTAGGTATGTTTTCTAAGACTCTCATTTTCGTTTTCTTTAAAAGCTGTAGATGAGGTCAGTTTGAGAGGACCTTGAAATTGCCATGCTTCATCTTCATCCCTAGAATATTTTTCTAATACTGTTAAATTGTTCAGCAAGCTGATTAGCAGCATCTTATATGTGAACGATGTAGCAATTCCTGCTGAGTTCTGCACGGATGGTAAAAGTGTTCTGTCTGGTATTGGGAATAGAGGCAGGTCGCTAGGCTTTGCAACTCACCAAGAATTGCAAACAAGCACAAAGTAGGCACATTAAGAAATATGAGTGAGTATATCCCAGAGTTTGTAGGAAACAAGGGACAGGAAACTGCTTTTAACTGGTTTAACTGGTTTTAACTCCTATTGGGAAGCTATCTATATGAACATTTGTGCAAGTATTTCCAACTTTATTTGCAGACTTCCTCCTCTATGTCCTCTCTTCATCTACATCCAAACTTTTAAGTCAGCTTTCACTTTTTCATGCTCCCCCATCAGCGTATGTTTTGGTGAGGACACTTCATATATACTGTGAAGGTTGCATGTTTTACAATCAGCACTTTTGTTTGGCAACAGGAATGATAATCTATCAAAGATTGTACCAGTTTACAAAATGCTGCTACAATTTTTTCAAATTCAAATAATATTGATTTTCAACCCTAGCACATTTAATACTTTCTTTTAATTCTTTAAGTAAAATAAGTAAAATTTCACTACTAATGTGTAGTATGACTTTTTGTTATTTTGGAAAGCAAGCAAAAGAAGTCAACATATTCACCAGTGCCTCCATAGTTAGGATTTTCCCATGTAGTGTCATTCAAAAAGATAAGGAAAAGCTAGCTATTGAACATTATAAAGAAAATATTAAGAAAACTACCATACTTAATGGAAAGTAGTCTAGTATTTTAAAGAAGTCCAGATCATATATGAATTCTTTAGGAACTTAACACTTTACCTTCCCTTTCTAATGTCTCATCACAACCCACTTGATGAATATTTGAATGTTTGGGGGTTTTTTTCATAAAACAAAATCTTCTAATGCCTTTGTGATAGCTTTTCCTTGATCTAGAACACAACCTTTCTAAACTCAATTTTTTTCCATAAAAATGAAAAGATTTGCTGGCAGTTACCTGCTGCTATTATGCTTGGAAAACATGGTTGCATTTTAACTACGTCATTGAGTAGTATTCAGAAATTTGAATCTTTTGATCTTTTGAATTTGGAGAGGAAGGGTATAAAGACAGGATGAGAGATAGCAGGATAAAAAAAGGTAATCTGCAATCTTGCAGACCAGACTTTTACTTTCCTTTGAACCCAAATATAATACACTAACTTTCCATTAATTTTCTGAAACTCTCTGTATTAAAGATATTTTTGTATTGCTCATTTCTCCAATCTTTTATAACTTCTCAACCATAACTGTAAAGCAGATTAAAATTAGCCATCTTCCAATTTGTCCTCCCATGTAAATGCTTGTTAGTTTTATTGATTGTGTTACAGAGAGTTTATATTGCCTTGGCAGACAGTTTACAGGGACTATAAAATAAGCCCTAGAATAGGCCATGAAAATGTTCCTGCACGTGAAACTTCGTTGCCTATTAAAAAGTGCAATTGTACATTACATGTATCCAGAAGATAGGAGCACAATTTCTATAAACCCTGACAGACTTTAATGCAAATTTAATGATTTTTTGAATGGGAGACAGATTCAAAAGCAAGATGACCAGTTCAGATTCATTTCTTAAAGATCACATCTGACATCCCCATGGTTTTTAGATTCCTTTATTCAAGGACTTTGTTTTGCTTATTTATTTCCTGCTGCTATTTCTCATTTTTTATATTTCAACTTGCTACCCTTGCTTCTGCTTTGAAAAGAAGTGGGGGTGAGGTTAAAGGAAAAACAATGTTGGTTGATTGGAAGTCAGCTTTTCCAGATTCAGATTATTCTCTTCCATGTTCTTGGGGGAAAAAGAAGTGCACATTTGCTCCACTTTTCAGGACTGCCATATACTTAAATTCTGCTTAAGAATTAATAGATTAGAAATTTCTTTATTATATTGTCCCAATATAAACTTCTATTTACATAAGTGTGAATAAGAAGTGTTATTATTTATTCATGTGTCTCCTAAATTCTGACTTGAGTAGTACAGGAATATGTATTCTGATGAAAGACAAGTGGTCTACTTTCAACTCAGAAAATTCCACAAGCTTATTAAGTACCCTTTCATTGATCTTTCAGCAGAAGTCACTATTTCCTGACTAACCTGAGGTCTGCTGAGAGTGGACCTCTCACCGTGGATGGCAGATAGGAGAGCATAGGTCAGTAATGCAACTAATTTCTCTCTGTCCCTCTACCTATTTGTCACCTTGACCTTAGCTGAACTAATTTCTGTTGTGGTGTCCCCTGCAATATGTAGCTGTTCTCTCTAGTCCTCTGACCATCGTTTTCCTCAGAGCTGTTTCAAACTGGTGATCTGATGTTGTCTGTCAAAACTTTCATTCTCATTTCTTTCTGCTGTAGTATAACTCACATCTTACATCCTCTTTGGTTCACTTCTTGCTTTTCCTTTTTCCTTCCATCCTTTACCATCTTACTATTATTTTTTCCTTTTATTTGATGTTTCAAACATTGTACAGAATTATTTTTTTCAAACTATCTAGGCCTAAAAAAAAGCCATCAACACTCTTTTTTTCTCTCTCTTTTATGTTTTTTTTCCTTCCTTCCTTCCTTGTCAAAAAATGACAAAGCAATACAAAACAGCTTGAAAGTGTTAGTGAGAAGGCATGTATGGTTAAGACAATCATTTTACATGCCTCCTGTTGACCCATTTCCTATGTAAAACTGCCAAAATACCTCTCCATTGGAAGTCATGGAGAATGCTACATCACAAGAAGTCATTGTGATTTTAAGACACATTTAAAGACATGAAATACATACCTGCTCCTGTCTGTGAAGAACAGACAGTGGTATTCAGGGCCAGCAGTAATTCAGTTAATGGAAAAACTGCAAAGGAGGTAGTACAGGAAAAATTACTTGAAGAGAATTGAATTAAATTTGACTGCAATAATTGTGCAATTCAGTGATTGTGCTCAGCCTTTCCTTCCAACAGCCTAATACTCATTCTTCAGATACTTTTGCATGCTGTTTTTATAACTGCCTTTCAAGGGTCACTCATTCTTGGTGTTTGTTCTGGATGATGTTAAGGTGTTTTTTGTTTCTGTCTGTAACCAGCTTCCCTGGCCACCACTACACTGCTGTGCTGTTAAAAACAAACCTTTTTTCATGGCATTCCAAGCCACAATTATAAAGAACAAACCTCTTCAAACTGCACAGTGATCTTTAACATTTTCACATTAAACTGCAGGCATTTTAAGACCCTTTTTTTTTTTTTTTTAATCTATGCTATTAAGCAGATAATGTTCTAGCAAAGTACTGCAATACTGAAATGTCAGTGTTTGTTTATGAACCACATTGGTATTTCCTAAATGAATGCAAGCAGTGCAGCAATTTGTATGCAAAACATATATTGCTTAATCAGATTCATAAACTTGAAGTGCATTTAATCAATTACTTATATGTTATTCACCATCAGTTAAAAGGTTTCCTTAATGATATCAAAGGCAGAATAAACAATGGCTCATAAATTTCATTTTTTCTAAATTAAACAGATGCAGTCATAGTACTTTGAATCTCAAATAATGAATGAGAAATTAATATCAAAGAAAGAGCATCTAAAAGTATGTTGTATCTTTTCCTTTCCGTAACTTGTTTTTCAAAGTGGATGTTATATAAGATAAAAGTTTGTCATTTGTCTTCTATACAGATAAGATTTCAGCAGGAATTAATAGAATTTTTTTTCCAGAAATCTACTGCTTATTGAAGTCACTTCAATATTAATAGAGTTACTCTGTTAGCAGTAAATGAAAATGCATAATCTTTTTTATTAAATAAAAATAATTAGATACCATATTGCTACATATTTTTCATAAGTTTGGTTTAGCACTTTTTACTCTCTAGTTCCCAGTAGTTTTCAAGAAAGCTATCTTAGTGGAGGCTTTTAAATAAAAAGATAAAACCACTGTACAACATTTTTGCATTTCTTATTCTACCATTTGAGACGGGTAGGTGGAGCATGTGCAGAAGAAGCTCTTGACTTTGACAAATTTATTTTAAAATGCAGAATAAGAAATCAAGCAATCAACGACAGGTCTTATTCATGTGCACAAGGCATGATCACATCTACCTCATTACAGGTATTTTTCCAGCCAGCTGTTCATCAATACCAATCCTTAGAACTCTGCTATCTTCACAAACTACCTATTTCTTGTCTAACTTTTAACATTAGAAAGATAATCTGTTTTCAGTCACCTTAGCTGCAGTTTAAATGGATCATTAGTGACATAAAAAAGAATATTCTTTTTTGTTAGCAAAGAGTTTCTGTTTTAAGTCTAAGAGGCTAAAAAAGATAGCCCTCACTTGTCTCTTCTGAGGAAAAACAGACTCTTTTTTTTCAGAGTTTTGCATAGGTTATGTTCAATAGATCTCTCTACTTCTGCTGTTACCTACACTGTAACAGGACAACATAGCAGCTGGACCAAGTGTTCTGAGTTTCAGTAAAGCAGGATTACATCCATCTTGCTATTTATATTCTTTCTATCTATTTTTCAGATGTCTGCCCTTCTTAAAGCAGTTTGTAGAACTGATAACTAGTACCCTAATTATGATCATCTGTAACATAATGATTCAAGCATGTCAAAGCTTCAGATGTACCACCACTGCTTTTCCTCCACTTCCGTGTTGTCATAGAAAAAGTCTTGTCTTATGGGATTTGCTCTTGAAAGATTGTGTTAAATCTTATTTGTCTCTGTCTTTGTTATTTTCCTACAGAAACACATAATTTTCCAGTAGCTTTATTAAGTCTGTAAATCCCTAGATCCTTGTTTTCTCCTTTTTATCAAAGGTAAGCCATACATGTATCCCTTTCTGTACTCATACATCACCAAATTTACTTAGTTTTGAAAGGCAAGAAATAAATATCCCGTAACCTGCTCTGCATTATTCCAAGGCAAAGTTATTGATAGTTTGTCATTGGTGTTACCTGTGAAGGTCATCTTACTGCATTTGTTCTATCACAAATTAAAAAAAAAAAAAAAAATGCAATAGAGGGAACATTACAACATGGAAAAAAACCCCACTAAACCATAAATGACAATTAATTCAGCACAGAAATGTTGAAAGCTTGTGATGAGGAGCTCATCAATAAAATTGCTAAAGCAAAAAACACCTAATCAAAACTCCTGCAATTTCATTGCTGTAAAAAACCCAAGAATGAACCAAATTACAACATTCACAGCAACTTGTAATCTAACACAGAAGTTTAGATGTAAATTATTTTACAACTTTATAGACATATAGCTGGATTTCCCATAATTTATTTCTTTTTTAACTATGTTATTGTAAGGCTAAAACTTAATGACCAAGTGATGATCACTTGGTATGGTTTTTTTATAAAGCAGAGTGTGTATTAGGAAAATTTTGAGTTACACTTTAAACTTTCCAAATTATGATACAGTGTTCCCCACAATTGATAGGAATTATTTTTCTCTTCTCTAAACAGAAATCCATTATTCTCCTTCATCCACACTTCAAAGCAAGTGATTTGCTTAGCATACATATGCATATTCATTGAAGTCATAATTTATCCCCAAAATTAGAGCACAACTAGTTTGTAAGCACTTTAACACCTCCTTTGTTTCCTGTTTTACATCAAGTCTTTCAATTGCACCCATACTATACATTGAAAAGCCATGCAGAAAATTCTCCAAACGGGAACCCAAAGAGTTTTGGAGAGAAAAAAAGTTTCATCTGTATCAGTTCTAAGATTCTAACATTTCTTACAATATCTCACTACAGCAATGTAATATGTTTTCTTAACATTCAGATTTGTACACAGATAATTTGAGAGCTCTTAACTGGTGCTAAAGAATACCATGTAACCAAATGGGATATTTTCCAAGTATCTAGTTAGTACTGACTTTTTGCATTCCTATATTAAGTCACGAGGTCGAAAGTGTTTCAAGAAATGTCATACATTTAATAAAAAAATGTGTCATTTTTATTTGGTCACATTTCCTTATTTGATCAACTACTGTTTTCTAACTTTTAGCCATATCTTTATTATTACTTCCTATCATTCCCCTACGTTTGTGGGTTTTTTCCTTCCCAGAGACATCATATTTTATCACATTTAATAGTACTTTTCACAGTAGGATTTACTTTTGGATTTGGCACAAAATAGACAATTCCTAAGGCAACCTATAATTCCAATCCATTAGGCTAATGTATTGCAGCTGCTGTGAACAGTGGGCTTGTCATCTTTTGTATAATGACGTCTGGTATATAACAGGTTATAAAACAAAATAAACTGAAAATTTTTCAGCATCTAAACATCATATACAGTTATTTTCATCCTATCCCCTCACATCCATTCTCATCAGAGGAATCTGTTGTATGTGTGGGTAACATATTTGGGGGGTTTTAAGAGGTACAATTTACAATTGTACAATCTCCTTTAAAAGTGTTCTGGACAGCTCCTTTTTTCCTAACATTTTCCCCCCAAAATACAGATTTTTCACTGCAATATTATTCTATCAAATTATGTTCCTCATCACCACTTTCAATTTAATGCTGCCCTTTTCATCTTTCTCAAAAAACGATAAAGGTTTCGCAACACAAATTTATTTCTTGCCTATTTATTATAAAGAAACTAATTCAAATGACCTCATAATGGAAGAAGCAGTTAATTTGTGGATGATGATGTTACAAATCTTTAATAAATGTGTTTTTTAGAAAAGAATCTTTTGAGACATGTTTAATCAGATTGTAATATAACCCCATGTATTGCATCTCTAATTACATTGTATCGTTTAGTTAATTGGTTTGTACTTCAATTATTAAAATTCATGATTTATCCTTATGAAATTAAAATTATCAGACATACTTGATAAAGCCAGTTTTAGAAATAGATTAAGTAATTTTCTACCATCATGTAATTATGTTACCACTAGGGTTCATTTTAATTATGACACAGCTACAGAAAAGTTAGAACACTTCATATCAATTACAAGTAGAATGGTGAAGTACAAAACCCACAACAAATTCTTATTTATAAATAAGAAACCAAAAATATGTGACCTGGAAATGATCATTTTATTCACTTCACATTTGTCCTTTAAATAGGAGTGTCATATTTTTTTCACAAGAACGTTTGTGATGTTAGAGGTATAGTTATGTTTACTTCCATTTAGCAAAGCTTATGTAGTAATAGCAGCCTGGGGCTACAGTATTCTCTGTTTCTTGGTGTTCCAGGTTATGGAGACTATAAAGCCTGACCCTTTCCTTTACTTTGTTAGTTGTACCAGTGATACTTGACAGGAAAAGGAAGAGAACAACAACCACTTATTCAACCAAAGCAAATCTTTTTGAGCACGTCCAGCTGTCCACATCTCACCATTATCCAGTAATATCCCCACAAAAGCAAAATAATTTTTGTATGAGCCACTGAAACTGCTAGCAGGGGTGCTAATGGAAGAAGTCAGCATAGAATATGTAATTAATGCCAGGAGGACACTGGATTCCCTAGAGCAGGGGCATGCATGACATCACTTCCTTCTTCACTGCAGACTTGAAAGATATTCTGTAAATTTAGGGACAGAGCAGATAGAATCATAGAAAAGAAAAATAGAATTGTAGGGGGGAAAAAAAAAATGTAAGGGACCTATAGATAATATCTAATACAATCTCCTGGTCAAAACCTAGTTAAGGTTGCCAAGAGCTTTGACCTAAGAGGCTGTTGCTAGGAGCCTGCTAGGGCAACCTTTTCAATGGTTCATCGTTCACATGGTTCATCTATTACTCTTGAGGTCCGATTCAAATTTTCCTTATTCTACCTATGACTGTTGCCTCTCAACCTTGCAGTATGAACCTCTCAGAAAAACCAGCCTCCATCTATTCCACTAGATAGTTCAAGACTACCTATTAGATCCTTCTGTAGTATTCTCCTCGGCATTCTCTCCTATGGTATGTGCCCCAGGCACCTAACTGCTATAGTAGCCCTCCTCTGTATGCTAACCCATTGATCAATATCTCTCCTGCATTGAGGGGACAAAAAAAAAAAATAAAAATTAAAAGAGGGTTTTAATTGATTGATAATGGCAGATTGCTTGGCAGAGATTTAATATTAATTGTTTAATACGTGATAATTTCCCATCATCATGTTCAAAACACTGGGAATTGATAGACACAAACCCAAACCATGTTTTCATTCTCTGATATGTTTCTGTAATCATATTTTGTAGCAATTGTTCATGTTATGTCTCAAATGTTCACTTTGCTCCTATAAATGAAATACAGCTTTTCCTAAAAGCAACAAAGCAGAAAACTAGGAGGAAAGAGCCCTGGTTCATCGTATCTCAATTTAGGGATGAAACAGAAGCAGCCAAGCTAAAAGCAAAGCTCTTCTCAGCTGTGAGTGCAGCCAGTAGAAAAGAGCAGTCATCTCTAAAAGGGATGCATCTACCAACATCTAGCTCACACTTTAGCAATTCCTGTCTTTGTCACAGAAGGGAAATACAGTGACCATGTCTGAAGTATAGACACCTTTTCAAAAGACCAAGATTTTCTGAGAAAAGCACAGATTTAGTCAATCTTAATTTCATACCAAAATAATTATTTTTTGCTTATTCATATTCTTTTATTTGGTAAATATACCTTTAAAGAAATAAAAAACAAGCAGCCCAGGCTTCTACCCCAAAGGCAAAGCAATGGATTGACTGTATTCTGTATCATTAGAAGATGACACATACATGGACATATATGGAAATAAAAGATTATCTGAGAAGGTAAAATGCAGTAAAATGAGGTCCTGAGACACAGATTGGTTGCAGAGAAATGGGCCAGAAAAATCCTTAGGCAGACTGAATTGGAGGAGAGGGAGAAGACACAAAGGAGTACATCAAGTCTGAAACCTGAGGAATGGAAACCACTGTCATATAAAAAGATACTTTCCTCAAGCTGGTTCCCATATGATCTGCATCTCAAGCATGACTATAGTCATAAACTAACCACAATGGATTTGTAAAGAGAGGAGATAAAGATGAAAACTCGGGTGTCACAGTTAAATGTTGTATTAAGACATATTAATAAGTGTTGACCTGTGCCAACAGCTGCACAGGCAACAGTATGACCACAGTCCACTGAATGGCTCTTTTATGACAGTGAAAGCTCACTGCTTTTTGGTCAGAAACCAAAATGTCAGCAGAGTATACAATATCATACAGGACTTTGCTTGATTGCTGATCATTGCCAGATCATTGAATTGAAATTACAGTTCCTAGCTACTCAGGCACTAAAATATTCTTCTGCTCACATCCACTTCATCTTAACTTGTAACTTACAGTCCCTCAAAATAAATCTTGGTGAATGCACATTCTTATAGTTACCGCAGAGCTGGAACAGTATCTTGACCCCAGGACCTATTTAACAAAGGAAAGGCAATTCTAGAAAATAAATATTTCTTCCTAAAGCACATTTTTCTTCTTTGTACTAGCAGCAATATTTTTTAATGCATTTAGAGGTCACTGGTGGATGCCATTGCATATAGAAACAACTTTTGCCCTTTTATGTTAATACAGCATTAAGACTAAAAAAATGTTCTATTTTCTAAAGTATGCAGTGGAATATATCTCACATCATCATCATCTAGGTACAATCCTATATAACTGAAAGAAAAAAAATAATTTTCCTAGCTCTCTTTCCCTCAGTCATTATTACAGAGATAGGGAATTTACTTTGACCATGGTAACAGGTAATTTATTATTTTGTTGCAGCAGAAACAGACAGCTGAAAGGGGGTTTTGAAATGGAAATTGTGACATTTACTGAGTAATAATCTTATACCGCCATTTACAGGAAGCAGGTGGTAGCTGTTTACCATTGCAGACAGATGGAAGTCCTGCAGTGGAGTCCTTTTTTTTCCTGTTAGATAAATTAGCTTAAATAATTCAAGCGCGGTGTTGTTTTGATTTTTGTTGTTGTTGTTTTTTCCCCTGCCTGATTAGTGCTTTGTGCAAATTTTAGTATTTAAAGACTGTTTTACTATTGAGCAAAATGTTGCACAGCTCGTATTGTTTCTCCTGTTTGAGCCTCTGTGAACAGCTCTAGTTTTTATAGAGTGTATAATAACTATGTCATATCCTCAAAGGAGATCGATGTTGCATGTGAGCAAGCGGAACTGTGAAAAATTGCACTCATGCTAAGTGAGTAAAAAAAAAAAATTCCAACAGCTCTCACACTTTCACAAAGCTTTCTCCAGAGTGCCACAACCTATACGTTGCAGTTAGGAGCATGTACCATCAGTACCAACCATAGTATCATAGAATCATAAAATGCTAGGGGTTGGAAGGGATTTAGAAAGATTTAGTCCAACTCCCCTGCCAGAGCAGGGTCACCTAGACCAAGTCACCCAGGAACAGATCCAGGCGGGTCTTCAATGTCTCCAGAGGAGACTCCACAACCCCCCTGGGCAGCCCGTTCCAGAGCTCTGGCACTCCCACTGTGAAAAAGTTTTTCCTTCTTTTTACCCTAAAGCTCTTGTGCTCCAACTTACTCCTCTTGTCCTGTCACTGGATGATGATGAGAAGAGTCTGGCTCCATCCTCCCTATGCTCACCCTTAACATATAGACACTGATGACTGCTGGACAGATAGATTCCTGGTAGCAATGGGCCTACACAAATGACTAAAGAGATTAGATAAGAAAAGATTAAACAATTAATGCTTACTCATTGCATTCAGCCAGCATCATCTTTCCATTCAAGTCTCTATATTTACTAGTCTTACAGTCTTTTAGAGATAAACAGTACTAACAGAAATATTTTATTTCTGTCTTTCTGGCTGTCTGTCTAAGTATCTTGTCTCTTCATTGTAAGACTCTTCATTCTAAATTTTCCTTGTTCTCCTATAACACATTACACTGTTTTCCTCAGGGTGTTATATTTTCCTCACTATTCATGTCAGCAATTTACACCTAATTGTAATATAGACAGGTTTATCAGACCAACACTTTTCCAGGCAATCTAACACATAATAAAAAGTCAAAACTTTATTTTAAAAGTTCTTTATTTGGCTGAGTGCCTCATCTCTATTCTCAACTATGTTCTAGCACTGACTTGAATGATGTCATTTGATTTGCACAAAATCTGAGCGGGACTAAAGCTTTTAAGTATGAATGCAGCAAATACAAAGCACAAAAGCAAATACACAAACTGATGATGTTAAAAATAGGATGAAAATTAGATTAAAGTTTCTAGCTATTAGTAGAATAAGTCTCTGGAACAGATTTTTCTCTTTTGTAAGTTACAGTGTAGCAGGAAAAAAATCTAATAATAAAGTTTACGATTAAACTTGTTACAGTTATGAATCATGATGTGAATGCCTGTCAAAGCACATGACTTGATTCACTGGTTCAAAAATCCAATTTTACAATCCCATCAGTTGTTGTTATAGTAAATGAAAGGAACAGTGAACTTGTTGTTCTATACCTTCACGGGTTTCTCTTGTATTCAAATCTTTGACAGTTCTACATATTCAGAAATGCTATCACATCTATTGGGTCTCATGGGAACATTCTTTGGCTCTTGCTCATCTCATGCATTTCATAAGTATATTAGGAAAGCAGAAAAGGTCACTGTGCAATGAGTGGGAACCATCTAATAATTTCACCACTTTCACTACAAAACATGTAACAGATTTTTATAGTAATATATACAAAGTATATAAAACATTTTATATAAGGCTCAAAAAGTATTAAAAAGTACTCTACTAAAAAAAATTATACTCTAATTAGATCAGAAACATCTCAGGAAGGCTTTAATCTACAAGAATATTCACTAAATGTTTTCAATGTATATTACAGCATAGCATATTGTAGAATTATAGTATAATTCTATCATATTATCATACAATTCTGCGATAAATTTTAAATCACTTAATGAGAAAAACTCTATGCAGGGCAGTATAGTACAAATAGAAAACTGCTTATAGTAACCATTGTTTAAAATTTGCCATTTTAAATGGTCAATCACAATCTAAATAATTACATTTATTTTTCAAGAGGTGGGAAGGATAATTACATATAGTACTGCTTTACAAATGCTAGGTTGGATTCTTGTCCAAATTCTGCCAACACGAATTTACAATAAGCCTACTTATTTCACAATGACAATAGTTCAAAAACTTCAAAGTTTTTGAAGATAGATTTATATACACACATACTTGCAAATGTTAAGAGCCAGTAGAGTAATGATGTCTAAGACTACATTAAGCTGTTCAGGCAGAGAATAAAAGACAGTCAATTTAAAATGGTTGCATTTAACATCAATTACTTCATTAATATGCATAGATAACAATATGTTAAAACATAAATGTTGCTTTTAAATATAAGGCCATGGTTTCCAGCATATTCTCCCCATAGACACTATCTCTCTGTGGTGCCCTTTACAAATAAACCATCATTGCTCTGCTATGGAAGGCAATCAATCATTTCTTAAGTGAAGTGTAAATAAGCACTGAAGAATTGCAGACAGGCAATCAACTATGCAGATCCATTAAATTTATCCTTTGCCTTACTTGTACAGATGCTGCATAGTACAAGTGTGATGTGTACTAACACATCTGCAGTCTAATCAACACCCTCTTTCTTCTCTAGGAACCCTAATCCATCCAGCAGCAGTTCTTTGTCAAATTACCCATTGCAATTTGAGTATCCTCCACTTGGGAGCTGTTTAATGAAAACAAAACAGAATGGAGACCAATTCATTCTTTAAGGCTGTGTACACTGACAGGAATACAGAAGAAGAAAAAAAAAGAAACAACAAAAAAAAAAACCCACAAAGCCAACAGACACAAAAAAAATCCCCAACCAACCAACCAAAACAAAAAAAAAAACCTACACACACACAAAAAGGGGAAAAAAAAAAATGAAAAACACCAAACCAAAACCCTTCAAATTCTAGAGGGTTAATTAAAAAAATACCTAAGCACACAGCTTAGGTATTTTGACCACATTCTGAATTTCCAATTGATTTTAAGTATTCTCCATATGTAAAGCCTGGTTTCCTGATTCAAACATCTTAATTGGATACCTGGAGTTAGTCTTTGTGACTACTCTCCATGACAACCAGGTTTAAGTTAGCTATTTTTCAAAACTAAGTAAGGGTGCATCATGCTGTGATGGACCCTGAAAAAAAAAAAGAAAAACTGTAAAACAATTTTAATTATTTATTAAAATTAAACAATATTAATTGTTTAATTATTTTTTGTTTTGTTTTGTTATTTTCTAATTTGTTATGGGGTTTTTTTTTTCAGAAGATTCTGATAATTTCATGGATATTTGTGTATATTATTATTATTATTATTACTTCTCATAACATCTTTGATACTCATGGTTCCCAAACATGCTTTTGATTTAAACATAACATTCAGGTACTGTTATGAAAACGTATTAATCATGTCATTAAGAAGTGGAAATGTTTTATTCAAAATCCAAGTGCTTTT
This sequence comes from Corythornis vintsioides, assembly GCA_025447755.1. Classification (NCBI taxonomy): domain Eukaryota; kingdom Metazoa; phylum Chordata; class Aves; order Coraciiformes; family Alcedinidae; genus Corythornis; species Corythornis vintsioides. The sequence goes on along the minus strand of JAOEGS010009307.1, from coordinate 66,956 downwards.
TATTGCCATTCATATTGTTGTTCATGGTATAGTCTTAAAGTCAAGAAAGTGCTAATTTCACTAAGGAATTTGCAGTCCAAGGTGAGTTATCCAGGGGCTGTACATGTAGGAATAATGAGGGGAATTCAAGACCAGTTGCATCCAGTCCAGACAGTTTCTTACTCAACATGATTACTGAGGTTCAGTCTTTTAAAGACTCAAAATAGAGTAACACCATTTCTATTTTCTAAGTCATAATAGGAGGGCACAAATGTAACTGTCATATTAAAAATTCACATTGGTAAACTGTCTTGCAAAGCAAGAGCTGATCATCTTGAGTCTGAGAGGACAGTGCAAAACCCTCATTTTTCCCTGGACTTTAGGGAAACAGAGATCCTTACATAGGTCAATGACATAATTTTAATTTAAATATGGAATATTTGATACAATGCAGTGTATATATAATGGGAACACCATGATTCTTTCCCAGCTGAAACTAATAGAACATCTGAGCTGCTACAGCTATTTCCTGGTATTAATTATATGTTGCATTTTGAAATTGTGGAATCTATTAGCAAATCCTGTGGAGCCATTATGTTATCATCAAGCAAATTATATCTGACTGTTACAATGGGGTCTTTATTTGATTGGTTAGACGGTTCACTGTTCTAAATATAGCTCAGCTTTTAACAGCCACTTTGGTTACTTTGAAGCACAAATCTAAATGGCTTTTAATCTAATTAATGCTCATCCAGAATTATTTTGATAAGAGTAAGGTAATAGCCCCAGGCCATTTCATCAGTCTTTCCTCTACATCTTAGACCATAACATGTATTAATTAGTGTGTATGGAAACCCACAAAAAATGTCTTGTGAAATAAATGCAGAACCTGTTAGACTGAAAATTAGTAAGGATTACTCTATACCACACAAATCCTACCAAAGGTACCATACCCACTCCTCTTGCCCACTCAAAATCTTCTTCTGAAAGACTGAAGAAAAAAAACCCCAAAACCACAAAAACAGCAACATTCTTTTTTCCACAAAAAAAAGCCAAGAGTTTTGTTTTAATTAACTTATTAGAAAAAGCAGAACATAAACCAGATTCTTCTATCAACAGGCAGATTAAAAACACCATCCCAGGAACCCTATTCACCACCTGAGAGAAAGATACAAGAAATCTGGATACTAAACAGCAGAGGGATAAATCACTTTTTCATCTGGCACTATAGAAATTATCTGAAGATTGCCTCCTCTTCTGCATGTGGACAGCCACGAGCAGACCATTCTTACACTAAAATGTACATCATTCTTGGATTCTAGTCTGTGTTTGGAAATTTGGTCCCAGACTGCTTCACAGCTGTTTTTCAACATCTCTAAGGTTGATAAACACACTTCACGTATGTAAAAGGTGATGGATCATGTGCTGTGACTCAGATCCCTGGTGTTAGAAAGAAACTTTTCCTCAGCAAGTTATGAAAATCTTGAGACAACTGTTTTATAATATGAAAACTGCCAGACTGTGGGCAATAATAGCAGAGATGGTCCCAACAGGATCAGAAATGTATGTTATGAGACTCTGCCTTACTCCTCGCCCTTTCTTAAAAGAGGATTGAGTAATTACAGCCATTTTATATTAATATCTGGCACATATGAGTCTTGTGTATTAATGATGTATGACACAGGCAATAATTATTGGAAATATACAGCCTCCATGCTTATAAATTAATTCAATATTCTCTATATATTATATGCCTAAATAATTACACAGAAAAGAAGGTTTCACATTTTATCTTCTGAAGTTCTACATCTATCAAACCTGCATAATTACATATTGTATTTCAAAAGCATCACAGTGTGTCATCTGTGAAAGAGTTCTAGATTCTTGCCTAAGTAAAAACTATGTAAATATGATCCATTGTAAAACATTTCCTTTTGTACAAGCCTGTAAGTTTCATTGAACAATATAATCATATTGCTATCATAACTCTACCACGATGAGCAGGAATAATTTACAATTACATTCATTTTTAAAATTCACAGTGACTGAGAATCAAGAGCATCATTTCTTCCTGTACTCTAGAAAACTTCAATACTCAGGTAAAGGATCTGGCAGAGTGGAATCCCCTTTGCTTTATCTGATGTGTTTATTACAGTATCACACTGATTCTGATCCTTTCCTTTTTCTATTTCATTACTGAATGCTCCCCTGTGTTTTATATGCAGCACACACTATAAATCAACGGGGTAAATGCACATAAAAACTGGGTGCATCCAAGCTTTCTTCTCTACCCCTAAGCACTCATCAGCTTACTCCTTGATGAAGCATAGCAGAACATCTGTGGTGGCCTTCACTTAGATTTACTTTGCCAGATTTTCATTAAAAGAGTGACTCCATAAAAATGTTGCTTATCCTAATAAAGCTCTTTGGAGCTTTGCAAATTTGCATTTAATACTCTTTAATGTCATTACAGCATTAATAATCTGTGCCTAAAGAGCAATAAAACTTTACATTTTCTGCTTTATGAAAGAAGATTCATAAACCCATGATTTTCCTGTGACTCAGCTTTAATACACCATAAATAGAGACACAAGCAGGAAAGCTGTATGACAGCACAGATTTGTATAAATTTATAGCCAAGTCTTGTGTTAGGTATCTCTTGTTTCAGAGATTATATGTTAAAAAAAAAAAATTAATTGAATTGAATTGTGAATAATCATACCAGGAAATAAATGGGACTGAGCTTCAGAAAATGAGTAAGACTTTACTATATGAAAGATTTCTGCTCTGTTTGCAGCCTAATTTTTTTTTGCCTTGGGGAAAAAAAAATACATTATGAGGACTGGTGAGAAACCAAGAGAAATCCTCAGCTGAATCCTCCACTGTACATGTACTGCATTTTCTCCAGAGACTTTCTTACAAAATGTTTGCCATTTTAGACTACCTGTATATTTTGAGATTACCTGTAAAAGATATTCCCAGTAACACTATTCTGCAATAAACCAATCATTATTAGAATTGCAGAACTTCCCTGTTCTGCACCAGGAGAGATGGTGCAGGGTGGGTGAGGGCCCACTGCTCTTACAGAATCCATTGCTCCTACAAGGCTAAGTGTAGCCCATCCCCTGGCACTGCTGCCATCCAGCCCCAGTTAAATCCCTGAATTAATAAACTCAAATGGCTGCATTGTCTTTTAACATTATAACAAACCTTAGCCTAAGGTTTGGCCGGGAGGGTCCTGAACTGATTAAATTTCTAGCAATTTTTTTTTATTACATTGATGTGGTATTCTTTCCCTCCAGCCTATTTTAAACACAGCATTATTCAAGATCATAGCACCTCATGTTCACAAGCATTAAAACCAAAAAACCTTAAAGGAAAATCTTGCAGCATATATTTTTAGTTGTATTTTGGATGAAAGTAAGAAAGGTTATTATGGAAAGAAAAAGTCTCTTGGTAAACAACTTTCCTAATACAAATGTAATAAAAAAAATCTTTATATATCATAAATAGAGTTCTGCAGACATGATATCAAGCTTCATAAATACAATCCTATTTATGGGGCTGTGACGTAAATATAAACCTTTTGCCTTATTGTAAGAGTGGCTATCTCTTCTCTTCTTTGAAACTGAATAAAACCCTGTATAAAACCCTCTGTATTTTGTTTAAAATAGGTTCTCAGCATTATGCATTGGAAAATGATCTCATTTTAGTTGATTAAATGTAGCTGAACAGATCATTTGCTTTTTCTAGCATCAACAAACAAATGTTATAATTCTCATAATATACATAATACATATAGTAATTTTTCTAAACAGACAGTCTTTATCATAAGAACCCCTTACATACCATGATAGTTAAAGTAGAAAATAATAAAAAACATTGTTACCAGAAAGTAGATAGTTCCCTTGTGGTATTTGAAGCTTTGTGTTGGAAGGAATTTTATAATGACAGTAAAAGATAAATACATTTACTATTCATGTAAAGCAATAAAAGAAAGTAGTGATAGAGTGGCAGTCTTTATTTAAATAATACATAGTCTTTGTTGATAAAATTGCTAGCTCATTTCACTTTAAGACACAGACACTTATTCATTAAAAAAAAAGCCAGATAATCAGATATATGTTTGGATTCTATGAGCAATCAGCAGTACCACCTTTGGTTTCACCATTATATTCTCACCAGAGAAGAACACAGTATTTTAAGATACTTTTCAAAAATATCTTTTAGAGCTCTGATTTTTTGCTGTTGAACATTGTAGTCCCTTTTTACTGCAAACAGCAGCTAGGCTGTGTGCCAGACCTTGTTGATCAACAACACTCAACAGTGCTCCATATTCAGCAGAAATGCCTCAAATACTCAGTTTAGCTAATATAATTAAATACACTTTATTACTATAAATGTAAAAGAAACCTGCTAGTGTTTTTCACTTCCTTTGTAAGTACAGTAATTACACCTCTCTGGATCAGAGAGAAGAGATGGACTGTGGAGTTGAATGGAAAGCCATATCTGGTGAAGTATCTCCCAGTTAACCTTCAAGGAGCCACTCAATCTGAACAGAACCCTGCAGAGATAAGAATCTGCCTACAAGGCATTATCCTGGAACACAACAAAATCCAGATATTAAATTCCTCAAGAAATACCTTCCCTTATTTTGCTTGTTCAAGTGCTGGCAACATTCTTGATTTTGATGCAAGCCAACCATACTGAAATTGCATCATTTGCATTCTGTGTGATGCCTGGCACAGAAGAAAAGGCTGTGAATGCAGCAGTTTTTATCCATGAGGAATACTGCAGAAAGTCAGTCAGCTGAACCCAATCATACATTTTCACTAGAACAATTCTGTCCATGCAAGTAGTACTCTAGCCATAAACATTAAACACTTGTAACTGGCTAATGTAACTGAAATATGGTTAGATCACAGCAACAAACATTATCTTGTCCTCTGAAAGCTAGACGTTCTCAAAGATAAGCATCCAAATAATGCAGAGTGCTAAAACAACTAATTAAAAGTCACATCTTCAAATCATATTGGCATTCAAGCCTTATTACTTCAGTTTTTAATATAATAAATTACTGTTGTCAACACATTAGCAATGAAATAGCCCCACACAAGAATCAAGCAAGTAGTTCCATTAATTGCTAGATTTATCCCTTTGTATTTCCCTACCTTTATGCCTTTTGTCCACTAAGCTTTCCTTTGCCCTGCTTATAAGCTCAGCATATGGTAATTTGCCCTGTGAAACCTAGAAAAAGGAAACAGGTGTTCCAATGGCATCTACCTGTGGGCACGAGTGGCCAGAATGCTACAGCCAAACAATACACCACAGCTCAGCTCTTCCCCTGCCTTCCTCCAGAAGATTAATTTGGATCTCTCATCTATGCAGCTGCTGATTTTCATAAAGCAGATAGAAAAGTAATTATCTATGATACCTTCCCCCACCCACTTTCAAATAGGCCAAGGATTCAGAAGTTATTGAAAGAGAAAACAGACATGAAGATAGTAATTGACTATGCTTTATTTCTTTCACTGCCAAGAAAAACAGAAGATAGTGGCATATGTATCAAGATACCTGAGCCTGGACTTGAAAGGATTCATTTTTTCACTTAAATGGCACTACTTACACAAAGGAAAAAAATTAACATTAGATTAGAATCTAAATCCAACATCTAGTATTTTTTCCTTTGAAGAGGAATAAGAACCTGAATGTGTATACATTGCATGTCATATAAGACACCCAATCTTTCAAAAAGCAGTAAAGATTGCCTTTTCTTGAACATACCAAAAGGTTGACATATTTGATTTGTCATTGATTTATGACCTTGTTGAGATTTAAATGTAGACCCTAATAACCACATCAATTCCAAATTCTGTGAAGGCTAAAAGAACTCTCACAGCCTGCATATGAACCCCAAGCTTTTTAACAGCTGAACAGTATGCAGTAGTGTTCATCTTTATTTGCCAGCAACTGTCCACAGACAGAATTGCTTGGCTCAACATTGCTGCACCCGGTGTAAGAGACAGTGCACCTAATTTGACCTAAAAGTGCTTGCCTCAAGGGAAAAACAATTCCAAGTTCCTGTCTTTCTGCAGAGAGCTGTCTCATTCCTGAAGGATAAGTTCCTGCTTTCTTCAGAAGAGCTGCCACCTACCCCTGCTCATGTGCCCATACCCAGGGCTTGGAGGAGGGAGGGCTTTTAGCTTTCCTGCTAAAAGACTTCCAGTCAATGATTAGCTTAAGTAGCTTGAACAAAGCAAAGTGAATATCTCAACATGGGAACTTCTTGGAACCCTGAGAACATTCAGGAAAGTACAAACAAAATCAGTGAGAATTTATTCTAAAAACAGTCAATTTCCCCCATAATTTAAAATATGTAGAAGTTATTCCCTTGCCAGTACAATCTCCTTTATCCCTCACTGGAGGCACCATGATACATTCCACCACTAAGTCAGAATAAACCTCAATTCTTCCAAAGAAGTACTGACTCCTGCTATTGAGGAAAAGAGGTCTTAGGATAATGTCATTGCAATGTTTCAACCTGATCTTACCAGAGAGAAAATATGTCAATTTAGAGTTAGTAAACTATATATTTTTGAGTAAAAAAGTGTTTTTTAATGCGTTGTATTATTGCACTTTTTTTCTTTCTTACCATAGTTTATTTTTTGAAACTGATATTCCTATCAACTCTTTCAGCTCCATCTTTTCTTGAGCAGTAATCCAGTTTTTCTTTTGTATTTTTTCTTAACTATGCATGTCTCCTAGAGCCTCCCCATTACTGGTACTTCCATTCCCGATATCTGTCTCCCTGTGGTTAAAGGTTTTGTACTTATGAGGAAGCAAGTAAAATGTGGGGTTCAGTTCAGGTTCAATATAACCAATGTCATCCAGTTTAGTTAAGCCAAATGGTAAGATTACCAATAAAGAACTGTCTCATTTATGCTAAATTTATACACAAAGCTGAATCTGAGCTCTAGCTCAAAGCATTGCCATTTCCTCTACTTGCCACAGCCCAGTATTAAATATTTTGTATCTTCTACTACAACATAGGAAGGAAATACAAGGTTAGAACAGACGTACACTATTAAAAGCTGTTTCTGCAGGTCTCCTCCTGTTTGTTCCTCACCCTAAAAGCAGAAAAAAAGAAGACATTTTTCTCGTCTCTGAACATTGGCACTGAAATTGACCTTTGCTTGGCTGAATTTAGAGCCAAAGAGGGAGAGGGGGGAAAGTGAGGGAGGGAGGAAGGGCAGGTTCACTGTGTTACACAGACTCAGAGGGTCTGCTGCCTGTGATCCTGAATCCAGCTCTGTACAGCCCAGCTGTGAGACCTTAGCCCAAGCTTCTGATGAAATTGCTCAACATATGAGAAAGTCTGCATAGAGTGGTGAAAGATAAAATTGCAGAGGTAAGTCTGCTGAGATGCAAGATATACAGTAGCTCAAAGATTCACAGGGAAAGCTGCCAACATGAGAGAGAGGTATACCAACCTGAAGAGAAGAAAAACAGAGAACTGACAGCGACTGAGTATTTGGTATTAAAAGATTACTACATCAAGCCATACACATAGAGAAAGGTCCAAACACAGATACACACACACAGACACAGACACAGACACAGACACAGACACAGACACACACACACACACACACACACACACAGACACACCTTGAGAGTTTTTACTGTAAGAATTTTAACAATGTTCCATAAAATGAAATCTAATTATTAGGGCAGAATTTAGTTCAGGTTCCATTATTAGGATCTGATCCCATGAACTACATGGTCCAGGCAAAATCAGTGAATTTTAATGTTAAGGATCAGAGGTCTCAGGAAAACTTCTTGCAGTAAATGTAAAGTTCTACGTGCTCCCTCTAGCAATTGCCCTATTGTACTCATATCATGAAAATAAGAAAGTGCCTTTTTCTGTGTTCATATTTCAACCCTCTAGACGTCAACAGCCAACAGTAATTTATTGTGGTTGTGAGAGTTTTTATAACTTAAAGTTTGCAAACCTTCTGTAAAGCCTCTACAGAAAGCACAGACCTGTAATCTGTCTCAGAGATAAAAAAAAAGGAAAACAAGGCACCCACAATTACTTAGAAGCCACAAATCTGGGAGTACTACTAAGTTGAATACTACTTCACAGATAGGAGAGAAAAGAGGATGAGAGGAAGAGAAAAGTTTATGATAAAGAAGCAAACAAATAAAACAAAAAGCCAAACCAAAAGCAAAAACAAACTCGGGCACTTACAAGGCTAAGCTTGCTATTTCTTTGTGCTATTATAGCTTGATGGAGGAGTAACTGTAACAAGCTATGTCAAGCACAATATGAGGACAAATCAAGAATTTAGTATCAGACTTCTCAAAGCCTACACTAGTGCTGAAAAAGACTTATTTGTACTGATGTCTAAAAATCACCAGTTTGACCGTGCAGACTCAGTCTTCAGTGTGATTTAAAGTTGTCAGTTATATTGTACCTCAGCTTTCCCATTTCATCTCATTGGCTTGTTCCACCTGTATATCTAACATCATTTGCGGTTCTTCCTCTAAGTTATTCTCTCTCTGTACTGAAAAAGTTTCAAAAGATGCAAGCATCTTATATTAGAAAATAATGTAGAAAAGAAAAAGACCAACTTTAATCAGTGACAAGTGATATTGTAACTAGGTGTAAGAAGATTACACAAGTATTTCAAAGCACACATATTTTCTGTGGAGTCAAAGAGAAAGAATTATGTTGTTTTCATTATTATGTGCTCCAAAACAACTGGCAGAAGGAACTTAGTAGAAATCCTTCATATTTCATCATCAATTGCTTATACAATAATCACTAAGCCTGCCAATTTTTATACCTTTTTTTTTAACTGGATCTGCATCCTCATAAAAGCCACTGACAAGCTCATAGTTGATTCTATTAAGTGCACATGCAGGAGTAAGGATTTAGTCTTCAGAGGCAGCAATTCTGTCTCAGCAAGATTTTGCTTTCAGAAATGTCAGTAACTTGTCTGTTTACCTCACCGTTTATTTTTTAGATTGGATTTTTCAGTTTCTCATTTCTAAACCAAATTCATTATTTCTTCTGGCTGATGGCTTAGTCTCAGCACATATCACACTATTCTGCTCCTCCTCCTTTATTTTGTAAATTATTTCTACCTACTTTTCATCTTTTCATTTACTTTTCCTTCCTGGATTAGTGTCAGACAACTTCATGTCTATGTAAAACTTACTCTCACTATGTTCAAACATAGCTCATTTTTCTTTAATCTTTTCCTTCAAATGTATTCCTTTTTATTCTAAACTAAGCATAAAAGGACATCTTTTGTATTTCTTCCACATGGGCACACTTTCATTGATCTGCAAAAGATGTCGAATGTGTTGAAGCTGAACAATAGTGTACTTCAATCAAATGCCAAAGTCATCTGTTAAAATGTTTTCTAAGCATAAGAAAAGAACAGTAACTCAAAGACTGGAAAAATTCACAGACTTATTGTTTAATTTGGAAACAAAATGTTTTACATCATTAACCACTATGGATTGAACAATTCCTGCTTTGATATTTATCTGCACCTTTGCATCATAAAAGTGTCAGATTTTACTTCATGTTCAGAAGTCTCTGAAAGGTGGTATTACTTCTTAAAGCATAGGTTTTAATGGCTTTTTTTTATTAATTGTTCAGGTTTTCCATTAAAATTACTTTTTGTAAAAATATAAACATGATTATCTCAGAATGGCAGATATTCTAAATCTTCTTTTTCTGTCACTTCTGTAATCATGTCAAATCCACAGGGAAAAACAAAGAAACAAACCAACCCAAACAACAAACCACACACTTAATATGTCCTACATAGTCTTAAAACTGTTGCTAAATCAATGTTTATGTTTTGCACAGTGTTAAGATGAAAAATAAATTATGCAACACCTCGAAAACTCATCTGTTATTGTCAAAAAACGTAGAAATTCTACATACAATGACAGTTAACTTGACTGTAAGCTTGAAACAGAGTGTAACTTCATTATATGGGATCTAAGAGAAATTCTTCCACTTAGAGGGTCTATATCAGAATTTCTTTACTCATTCAAAATTATTAGAAGATTAGCTCCTATTCAAGTTTTAAAAAGGCACCTAAGCAGGATTTTATGTAAATATGAATTGTCTGATGATGCTTAGTCAGCTTAGGCAGGTCTACAATGCGTGTAACAGGAGCTAAATTGCTGTGAGCAGCCATGAGGGCAGTGCAAATTATTCTAGAGAATTGTGTCAACTACCAAAACAGTCTGTAACTAGGAGACCATATAAATATCAATGAATATACTCAAGATACTAAGTAGATTTAAAAAAACAAACAAAAAAAAATAAAATAAATAATCAAAATCAATAAAGAATACAAAACAAAACACACACAAAAATAAATAAATAAATAAATAGAAACCCAAAAAACAAAACCCAACCTCCCACTGCCACAACCTTCCTAAGGTACACTGCCAAGGTAGCTGTTCGAGATGACCTGTGCTGAGGTAAATCAGATAACAAAAAATCTGCAGTTATACAGTTGTCCTCTGTACTTGCCACATGACCATCTGAAGAAGACTGAGTCACCAAGCTTCACTGCATACAAGATGCCAGCTTACAGATCTGTCTCTGATGTCCTTTCCAAGAGTCTGTGTTGATGAAACTAAAGCACCTTTTACTATTTAGAACTGAGGAACTACTCTATGCTAAATTGGGGACTACTAGAAAAAAAAAAATAAAATAGGTGTTTAGTTAGACTTTTGACAAACATGCCTCTGGGTACCCTACAATTCTTTGATAATGTAGGATATTGAAAACGTCATCCTCACAAATATTTTAGTTTAGTGCTCAAACTGTGATGATTTTTGAATAGAACAAGAGCTATCCTGAAGTATTGCTATGTACGTATACAAATATATAGAGAATGTACACATACAGACACACATATATACATTTATATGTGTATATATACAGATTTTGCAAATTTGAACTGCTGAAGTTTTTCAGTTTAAGAAAACCAGGAGACTTTAGCAGATGCTTTATTACAAAATCCTACTCATGCTCATAGCTGTTAAAGATGAGCAAAATTTGCATAGTATTTGCACAAAACTCCAGACAGAATATTTGTAATTCAGATTTGGCTTACAATGTATTAATTTACATTTTATAATGACTTTAGCAGACAAAAAAAAGCCAAACATTAAATAGGTTTTTTCCCCCAGCTACCAGAAAGTTAAAAAAAGAGATATTCAATGCACTAGTAGTAAGAGCACAGCTTCAATTTTCAACATCACCATCAACAATAAGAAAAACACCAGCCAAATTAAGTACTTAGTTTGCCCCAGGCACATTATGAAACACATAACCCTCGAGCACTACCCTCCTCTTAAAAACTAGCATCTGAAATTCTAATGAATTCTCATCTGAATAAGGGACTGATCCTCTTTTCTCCAAACATAGTAACTCTATATTCATTCCTTCACACATGCACTAAAACCCCATTAAAGTTAATGGGAGTTACATGCACACCTGAGGGGGAATAGATCCATAAATATTCTTAAAGGGCATATAGAGTGTAAAAGAAAAGTCTTCACAAGTAGATTTTTTTTTTTGTAATGATATAAAAATGTTGCAATTTGGGAATAAGTTTCAAGCAGAAAGAAAGAGTAAGGGGACGAATTTCCCACCTGGCTTTAAATTACAATTACAGGAAATCAAGCTGCTGCTTTCAAAATTGGAGATAATAACAAGTCAGTAGAATAATTATATTTCTCTGCTGTTGAGAATAACTTAATTTTTTTTTCAGACAGTGCTGTGTACATAAAGATTGATGAGTTTAAATCCCTACCTTCAATAGGTTTTCTTTCTTTTCCAGAACAAAAGGACAGCACATTTAAAATAAAAATTAAAAATATAAAAATAAAATCAACCTGTTCTGGAACATTTTCAGGTTTAACTACAATTTTGGTAAATGGTCCATTCCATCAAAAAGCCAAGAAGTACAGGCAGATGTAGCTGACTACTTAGATTTACTCTTATTTGTTCCGTGAATGTACATAACACATAATTTCAACTTCAGGGCAGAAAATAATGGCACTGTATTTTTCACAGAGCTGTTGAAATGAGCTACATGGATATTACATTTGTAAATTTAATAACACCTCATTAAATCAACGGCGATGTTACCACTATTTCTACACTGGGGAAATACTGATACAAGATTTTATTAGTGCACAGAATTAGGAAACAATGCCATACTCATCAGCTGGCCCAGGACATTACTCAGAATGCCCCAGCAGTGACAGCACCCTCTTACCTATCTTGCCCACATAAGTGCTTCAAAAATCCAAGCTAGCTGCTGCAAGGGTGGGGAGAAACTACTGTCACCTCTTGCAGAAGAGCATGAAAATCATATCTGTGAAAAGAACAAGTCTTTTCTCAGCCCCTGCTTTCCCTCCTCAGACACAACATAATTCTTAATGCCTACTGGAAGTATATAGTTCAAATGAGCAATTGAGTCCAAGTAATGATCTGACCTTTTCTAAGTATTATCTTACATGAAACACGATTGCTTTAAGAAAAAGTGCATATAATTATTCAAATTATAGAGTAATTTTTCTGCTAATGGAAGCAAGCTTCCATTTTCCACACTAAACAGCACCATTTCAGGTCTGTTAAGCCCTGGAGCTCTCTCTAAGCCTTCAGTATCTGAAGGTCTACTATAGGACTTCTCCAAATCACTGAGTTCTGATAACTGAGAGGTATTTAAGAGAAGCCTAAATCTATTAAATACAAATTGCATTAAAGTAACATTAAGGATTTTATTAAAAACTGAATTACCAAGGATAGAAGGAAGAGGGAGAAAAGAAAAAGAATTAGAGGAAATTAGAACAAAAAAAAAAAAACCTCTCAAAATGCAGAAAAGAGAATCCATAGTCATGTCAAAGCTCTGACTCTTTCCCGTTCTATAACAAAGATAATAAAATGAAAGCTATAGTATGCTGATTTTTTTGACTAAAAGAACTTGTCTACAGACCAGTAACTTGTTCCAGTTTTTAAGACTGATTAGCTGGATAATGAACTCGAAAATAAATTACGTAAGCCTTTAACTATAGAATCAGCATCTGCTGCTTTCATTTGCACTACAGCCCTGTGCAGTGTCTCTAAAACAGCACATCTTTCCTTCATCAACTATTTCCTCCAGTTACTTTTACTTTTAGTTCAGAAAGAAGGTCTTGTGAAGAGTTGTTTACTCTCTTTCTAACTAGCACTTATACCAGCAACTAGTTTTGTATATAAAAGAAAGCATAATAATTGCCATGTAATTACACTTCAATAAGGACACTGGATCATTCAGCAACCTGACAAAGAAATCAGAGAACAGTAGATCTGACTTCACAAGTAAAGATGATAAAACTCTGAAGGGTTATGCTACATTTACATCTCAAAATGTTAGTTATAGCTTAAGAAAGAACATAAATCAGACAATCTCTAAGAAAATGTTGCAGCAGAAACTATAAAAATCCTCATAGCCAAGTAAACCAACCACTACCTTCACTGCTGTGTCACAACAGACACTCCAGAGGGGTAAACCAACCCATTTATCCAGCAGTCAGACCAGAATGACCATAGCTTTTTGTTTATTTATGCATCTGTAAGAATAGGTTTTGTCTTCCTCTGAAAATGGTCAGAAAGCAACTGGTAGTGAATTTTTCTGCTGTGGAATTCTGTCACAGACAAGATGATCAAGAGACACAAAGCTTGTTAAGCAGCAATAGCCATTTCATTAAGCTAATGCACTGATTCTTATACTTTTCTCTATGTAACAATATCATTGGCTCTTCTATCGTGCCTTTTACAACCATTGGTGTGTTCTTCTGATGTTACTTGTTTATCTGCTTGCATATCTTGCAGTTTCTTTCAACAACTTTCTTAATTCGTGTTTATTTCTCAGCTGGCAACTTCTCACTCTGTCTCAAAGGCACAGCTGCAACTGGTCCAGGTCAAATCCCTCTGTGGAGCCTCCAGTTCTGCTGGATATCCCCACAGAATTTTACACTGAATTCCTCCTACTCGTACTGAAGTTCAGTAGTAGGTAGGTAGGTCAGCACTGATCAGAAGTAGGTCAGTTATTTATAAGATATACTAAAAGATACAGGGTTTCCAAGGTTGGTTTTTTTTTTCCAAAATCATTTCACTCAATTTTTTAAGATGCTTTTTAACATTTCTTTGCTCTAACTTTTTTGTTTTCCAAAAACAAGTGTCTTCTTTGTTTGGAGGAAGGCTGATTTTCTAAATCCTTCTCTCTCCAACACAGGCAAAAAAACCCACAACAATGTGCAGAATAATCAACTGTAGGGGACTGAAAAGGGATAGAAAGAATAACAATTTCATTTAACCCACTGATATAAAATACAACATTTTAAATAAAGACCAAAAAAAGGGGGATTTTTTTCCCCACTATCACATCTATTTAAAAACTATTTTCCAAAAAACAAAAACATTTTACATTTGTCTAACAAATGTGAATATATCATTTTCCCAGAAAGGCCAAAGCTACAAATATTATGCTAAAAGCTTAGCTGATCTATTTTAAAAAGCGTTTTCTTATTCAACTTAGTTCAAAACCATGAGTTTTTCACAAAGTTTTTATTCAATTTCTGCTCAGAACAAACTGGGTGATTCCATGGTATCAGCAAAGCCGTGAATTAGGAGCACACTAAGATTGAGCAAAGACCTTATAGAGTGGGTAAATAGCTAAAAACATATTAGCAGTTCCAGAAATGAACATCTTTCTTGTGTGTCTCATCCACTTCTGTCCCCAAACTATAAAATTCTTCACGTCTGATAATTTTTAAAATAGCTGTTTCCAATTACTGCACATCTTGAAAACACCATAAGATGTGTAGGATGCTGCATTATTCAGCTTTATGTGTATTATCATATGGTTTTGGCTTACTGAATTCAAAAAGACTGCTCATATTTCAAGACAAGTGCATTTTTTTTTTTTCTGAACAAAGTCAACACTGAGCAGCTCTGAGCATGGGGAGAGCTGCACCATTCTGTGGAGTGCAGAGACACTCTCCAGATAGTGCTGATCATGCTCCACTCCTGAAACATTGCCATGGCATCATCATAAATTTCACACTGGCAGCAAAGCTTGCAAAATGGAAAGCACAAGATACTTGGTGAAGGTACTGTGTTTCTAAAATACTGCAGCCTTCTGCTGTGCAAGTTTACCTTTAGAGGTCTCTAGCTTGTCTCCATGGTTTGGGACACCCCCTTCACAGCCAGTACACACCTGCCCCACAGCACACCCTGGTTCTGCTGAAATCTCTTCTGTGTGCTGAGTCCTGCCCCACTGCTCAAGACAGAACACTGACTCAAAGGCAGGCTCCTACCCCAGCCTCTGTGACTCCCACTCCACCCTTCTCCTCTAATGTCCATGCTTTATCCCTTCATCTTGAAGTCCCTTACTCCCAGGCATCATGTTCCCTCTTCTCACCCCACACCCTTTGCTGAGAAGAGTACAGGTCCTGCAAGAGGCAGCTGGGGGGTCTCCTGTCCCACCTCTACTTGGCCATACACAGCTGCACTGATAACCACTTTACCTGACCTCTGGAGCTGTCACACTCCTCACTGACATTGCAGATCTTCCACTTCACAGATGAAACAGCATGGGTCAAGGCTAAGCCATGGAAGCACTGGGACCTATCATCCAGATCACCTCTGCCAGTGCTGGGGGAGAAGTGTAAGAAGGTGAGTTTCCAGCACACAGATCTTGAAGCATGAAGATCTACTTCTCCCTTGGCAGTCCTAGGCAAGCTCCATGCTCCCTGCCCAGTGCTCTGCAGTCTCCAGCAAGGGCTGCAGGTCCCCACATCTGCTTGAGGGCCAAGCCTGGAGGCAGTGAGGACTGACAGCCTTTGAGTTCAGCAGGACTGGAGGAGCACCTGGGCACAACCTCCTAATGAGCAGAGGTACCCCCTGCTCTCCCTTATCCTTCCCTACCACACGCTGCCCTCACTTCTGTCTTGCCCTCCCCTCTGCCCTTCCACGCCCTCACCAGCTTGAAAGTGCTGCTCCCCAACCTGTGTAGCCTGACATAACTGTGCTAGCCATGTCATTGACTCCATGGTGACATGGCCACCGCTAAGCTTCTGCCCACTGTGACATGGCCACCACATTTCCCATTTTGTCTCTGATGGCCTCCTGGGACATGTCCATAGCTATAGCTCATATTCCAGTAGGTTCCAGTGCCCCCTGCACCACTGTTGTGAACTGTTCTCCATTGTAAACATGTTAGGGCCTGTTCTGCAGCCTTGTAAGGTAAAGCTGTCTTTTACACA
This sequence comes from Corythornis vintsioides, assembly GCA_025447755.1. Classification (NCBI taxonomy): domain Eukaryota; kingdom Metazoa; phylum Chordata; class Aves; order Coraciiformes; family Alcedinidae; genus Corythornis; species Corythornis vintsioides. The sequence goes on along the minus strand of JAOEGS010009307.1, from coordinate 50,621 downwards.
CACTAGGGAAAGTTTTGCACGTTTAGGGAAAACACCTTTCCCCCACCTTTTCCCAGGATCTATTCCATTCCTTCTCTCCAGAATCCTCTCCTCATGCCTTGTTGTCACCATGAGTTATGTCTGATATAGAGCTGAAAGACGCCTATAGTCCACCTTTTTAACAATAAATACTTTGCTTATGTTAAAAGGGCTTAGTTAGCTAAACTCTTTTTGTGTGGTTGGATAAGGAGGAAGCCTTCAGACATCATGTCCTTCAGCAAGACTGATAGAAGTTACAGCAGAACAAACCAGCCTTTAATATACCAGAATGGACAAGGGATAAATTGATCATGAACAGGAATAAGGGTCGACTAGAGAACACAATGAGGAAGACTATCAACAACCACCAGGGAACCTCATGCAGATCACCAACTAATTTGAGCACGCCTGCATCAAGGACATTTGCATATATTAATGAGTCCTAGGAAAAACATGAATATGTTAATCTTTTCTCAGAAATATTATTAATATGTATATTTGAAATTGTATTTAACCCCCATGAACGAGTGACTGTGTGTGTACATTAGGAATATCTATCCCCTGTGCACTCAGTACTGCACTAAAGAATTCTTGCTTTCTAAAGCTTCAATTCAAGTCTTAGAGTGTTTCTTTTGCAACTGGATTTTATGGTATCCTGGCGTTCAGTGAGGCAAACTGGGTGAGGGTTACAGGTCACTGGTTACCACCAGTACAAAGCTATTTCTCTCTGCTGTTCCTTTCTTCTCACACCTTTCCTCTGCTCCACTCTGGGGTTTCTATAAGAGATGCAGTTCCTTCAGGAATATCTGTCTATTCTAGCATAGGTTTTCCATGGGCCACAGTGAATATCTGCTCCATCATCATGGAAAATCCTCTCTTCTCTCTCTCTCATCTTGTTGTTCCCTGTTCTGTCTCTCTCTTTTTACCCCCTTTTACTCCCTCTTACCTCTCAAGTATTTTCTGCCCTCCCAGACTCTTCCTGTAGCGCCACCATCAAGGCCGCAGGGCTCGGCCATGGCCTGTGGTGGGTCACCTGGAACTAGCTAGGACCGGCTGTGTCTGACACTTGGCAGTCCCGGCCCCTCCGCACAGGCCCACAGCTACCAAAGCATGGCCACCTACATCAAAAACATTAGCTTTTGTGTTCCCTAAGGCGTTTCATAGATTCATAGATATTAGGGGTTGCAAGGTGCAATGCTGAATTCTCATGTCTTCTGCACCAGTCAAGACTGGCAGGCCTTACCAGCAAGTCAAAAAAAGCACTGAGTGCCTCAGTCTTCTCCACACTCTCTGTTCTTACAGTCCATCTTGTCATCTATCAAATCAGTCATCATTTCAATTTCAATACTATCTGAGTTTCAACTTTCGTGACTCCATTCCAATACACTACTGGAGCACTATCTCTGCATTACTCCTGGGAAGCCCATTTCTACTTCTACCCTCTCTGTACTTTTTTTTTTTCTCAGTCAGGATTTTCCAGTTTATCCATGTTTCCGTATGCTACAAGGTTTTCCAAAAGGCAGAAGCTCCCTACAGTGCAAAGCTACAACTTGTTTTCTATTACTATTTCCCAACCTATGTCTGAACCATTAAGTTTAATAAATAAGCAATAAATAAACCAATTAGTTTAATAAAACTTCACAGACTGAAGTTTGTAATAGAAACTCAACATTTTCTCACAAATCTTTTGCTAGGCCTGTATGCACCATGCCTAGCCTGAAAACTGTTTCCAAGAACTGTAATACTGCCATTTGTCATTAATCAACAACATCATAAGCCCCAAAACTCAAAATCATTTTGGGTCAACCCTGAAAAATCTATCAAAATTACATTAATATAAATTGGCAATTGCAGTATTGCAGATTTTGCACCAGAAATTTCTATGAGATGCTGAGCAATTAGAGTGCATATTTGTCAAAGTATCAAAATCAAGCAAATGATCAAAGAACATTTTGGTGTCCCAACACGTATTTCGGGACAGACAGGAGAGTCTAAGCTAAGAGTTAACTGTCACTGCTTGTGTGGGGAGGACTTAGAACTGGAATATTTTCCCTAGCCACTCAGCCTTGGTCTCTGATGTTACAGAGGTCACCTTACTGCAGTTCCATCCATAAATGCATCAGGTACAAAGGTACTAAATTGGTCACCTTCTCTCAGTACAAAAAGACTTTTCCAAAACAGAATTTCTCTGTGAGTTATAAACTTTTCTCTAATTCCAAATGTGGGTTTTGATCAATGCCAATTTTCACCTTCTTCTTGCACTAGCATTGACCTTTAGTTTAAAACAGTCTTTCTACTTCGGTAATTTTAACTTGCCTTCATGTATCTTTAAAAGATAAACTTCTGTCAGCTTTCATTTTCCCAAACTCATGCAGCATTCTCATGTTGAAAGGGGTCTCTCTTTTCAAATCCTCATACCTGTTGTCTGCACTTGCAGTTCCAGTACATTGTTCTTGAACATATGGATGACCAGAATAGTCCACAGCGTTCTAGAGCAATCCAGCAGCACCTCTTACAAAAGAGTATTTTCCTGATTTCAGCCATAAAGGTTTTGGTTTTCTTTTCTGCACGTGCTTCTTTTTCATTTGTCTTTTTTTCACATATTATATCATGCTGGTGACCTAAACTTATCTTGTAGTGTTAAATAAATCCTTATCTTGTTTTCTAACATTTCCTAAATTAGCATCCCAGTTCATATAGAAATTCTTGCTATTAATCCTTAAAAAATCATAGCTGTGTCATCAAGACCATCTATTTCTATCCACATCATTCAGTGTCTTCCAAACATGTGTTATCAGCATATTCCAAATTTCAGTATCTATTCCAAGGCAATAGAATTCTTTTATATGCTCTGAGCTGTATCATAAAATAAACATATTTTTCATAGTGTTTGCCTAACTTGGTTCAGAATCAAATCTTAGAAAAATCCCAAGCCACCTGCATTTTATTACTAAATGCTGAGCAGCATATAGAGTACATGAGTTGAGCTGACTTTATATTACAGCTGTGGCCACATAACTTATGTTATCTTCCTAAAATGCTAAAGGTATAGTTGTTTTCTTGGCAAACTCCGAATGAAGAGAAAAAAATTATGTAAGCCATGTGTCCTTCTGTGCAAATAATGCTCAGAAACTCAATACTTCATTAACTATGAAGTACATTTAAGTAGCTTGTAGTATTTTCAGGGAACTTTAGAGGTTGATAATTTTTCATATTTTATCTAGCACTTCGTTCTGAGCACATATAACCTGTCCCTATGATGTGCTAGGCTGCCCTTGCAACTAGTGAGCTTTATGGCTCAGAATATGAGAACATCTTTGGATAGTTTCCATGCTCAATAGCAATACATTTCATAGTAAGAGTGGAAGATTGTTAACTTTACATTCTGTCCAAAGTCATGCTGAATTCTGAGTGAAGTCAAAAGACCTTGCCTCAGCTTTCTGTCACAGGGCACATTTTGTCTGAGATTCTTGCTGTTTGGTTTGAAAAAAGGAAACCTTTAAGTCTACAGTTTCATATCTAGTGATTATATTTTTAATAGAACAATAGAGATTGTTTCAGGTACTTCACAGCAACGATATAATAAAAATTGTTAGTATCTGGAAGATGAAATTTTGATTTTGAAGAAATGCAACATATATTCAACCAAGATAATAAAGTACAACTGAAAATAGGCAAGTATTAGTCTATCAACAAAACATTCTGAGTGTCTTCATGTCATCTTACCAGGATACAAAAAAAATTATCTGTATAAAACCTGTTTTTGTTAAAACATTCAGTATTGACTATGCATGTATTAGGAAAAATAGAAATAGCAGCTACTGAAAGGAACAGATACTATACTTAAATGTTAAGCAAGTCACCCAGATTACTATAGGCAATGACCAAATAAAAAAAAATAAGATGTTATTAAAATATTCTGTATCAGTCATTTACAGTAATATGGTTTGTGTCTATATTAGATTTGCCAAATAGTTACTGATTTAAATTTCCTATGTTAAATCAACAAGCATTTTTTAATGCATCTGACAAGATGCATATAACCTGTTACTGTTTCCTTATTCCACTAATACCACTGCTGTTGCAGAATCTAGGAAATCAGGATATAGCATTATCTTTCTGTACTTTTCAGTGTATTTCTCAGAATGCATACTGATGAGAATCAGCAGGTAGATATGTGAAGACTGAAAAATACTTTCCAATCAGTAAAAGAAATACTAATTTCTTTACCAAATTAATTTCTAACCTATAAACTCCACTTAACTGGTATTAAGGAAACCCATGGAGTTTATTTTGGCATTCACTAATTTCTAGGACAGCACACTTTTTATTTCCACTCAGATTATCAGAGTATCCCAGATATCAGAGGAAGCAGAACAAGATATTAGTCATATCTGGGACACATCTGGGAAAGAGAGCAACATTGAGAACTCTCAGCTGTGTATCTTTTCATGTATAAATCCCAGGATTTCTGAAATAATATACAAGTATTATTGAGCACCATCCACAAATAGGCTTTGAAATGCTTTAGAAACAGTGGTAAAGCAAGAATTTATTCGGATCATCATCAAAGCCAGGAATCAAACTAACATCCTTGAGTTGACATCTAGCAACTGGGCCTCATGGATTTGTAGTTAATCCTACTGTTCCTTCCACTATGACTGTAGTCAGACTGTGGCAGGAGTTTTGGGCTCATCTAGATAGCTACATGGATTAATCAGATCAGCTTCAGGCAATGTAGCACATTTTCAGAGTCCAGTGTGATTTAACAAATGTCCCCAAAATATATATCCATACCAAGGGGATAGAGAAGTCTAGCTTTTAGCAAGTCTAATTAGCTAGCATATTGCAGCTCATGGAACCATATAAATGACTTGAAGTTCCGAGGCTAGTTATAGCAAATGCTAGCTTTCACAAATCTCTTCATTCATAGCACCAGCACTCATATCTATAGAAGAAACAAACTAATCAGGTTGGAAATACCACTAAAAAAAAAAAAAATAAATTCAGGTAAAAGATTAAACAGATCAAGTGTCTGAAATTAGCATTATTCTACAAAGCAGCACAAGAACAGTTACAGTACCGGAGAATACATAAACAGTTACAGTATTCCAACATTTCTAATTAAAATATGATTTACTGCATGGAAATAGCAGATATATAAGGGACTGGTCCTTGAGTGAAAAGGGATATGTTGCAGATATATTTACAGTGAGGAAAAATTTGAGCCTTATTTCTGTGTCATTAAAAAAATTGAAAATGAATATATTTTATGCTTATTAGATGTGGTTTTGTGTACAACATCTCTATCAGATAGAAGTAGAAATATTCCTTTTAGGCATCCCTTCAATTAGCATAGCTACAGCACAGTTATTTGGTAATTATAAGTGCAATTGTAGAGTAGTAACAGTTTTTGTTACTACCTGTTACCACTAATTCCTTGGTTGTATTACTGTGAACCTAATTATGGTGTAATTACAACATAGTTAATTTATAACACTAATGCACTCAGTAAGAGTTCTAGAATGAGAAATGACAATGAATATTACAGTTATGTAGTGAATTACTCAGTAATGTTAATTAGTCCTAGTTAGATATTGAAAGGAAACTTGCAGAGCAATTCTGCTGTAACTGCATTGCTATAGAGGTACATTTATTGTAAACCACTGGAAGGTTTTATCAAGACTTGAATGGATTCCATTAAAAACAAATAATGCTTTTAAAGTCTGATAAAAAAAAGCATTTGGAACTGTGTATATGAAATTATTCGAGATCTCATAGAATTGTAGAACTATTAAGTTTGGAAATGACCTTCAAGATCACCGAGTCCAACCATCTACTAAGGATTATCAAGAACACTAAACCATGTCCTGAGGTGCCACATATAGATGTTTTTTAACACCTCCAGAACTGATGATTCCACCACCTCCCTGGGCAGCCTGTTTCAGTGCCTTACCACTCTCTCAATTGTCAGGGGGTTGCAAGTTTTCTTTAAAACCTTTCTTTTCTTTTTCCAGCCCGCAGCAAAAGGGGAGGGAAGGGAGGTGTGGGGAGGTGGAGGAATTCTACAACCAGCTCTATGTCGAAATTTTCAGAGCACCCCCTGACAGCCGTGTTGGTTTTGTCTGACATTTTTGCCCTAAAACCCCATTTTCCCGCATCCTGTGGACTGGGGCTGGGGGTCACCAGCTACCACCTCCTTCCCCCTGCCAGGCCCATCTGCCTGGGTGACATTGAAACTGCAGCTTAAATGGTGCCTTCACCACTCCTGCTTTGCCTGCTCCCAACAGTGGGCCAGAGTGAGAAGTGACTGCCCACACTGCAGACAGACTTTGGAACAGAGGTTGCACATTGCAGTAGACAATGACTAGGAAGAGTATGTGGACAGCTCTTTCATTCACTGCCAGAGGAATGAGGCCAGGGTCTACAGCAGAGCTTCCCTGCAGAGGGATCAGAGCCTGCACAGGTGGCCCCCTGACTATGGCTCCTTACCTGCAAGAATGGGTCCTTGTGGGAACTGACAAAGCAGAGAGGCATCTTGCAGCTCTGGGCCCTCAAATGCCACCTCCTACCAGGCTCCTGCACCCAGTGTTTATTAGGAGTGAACACCACCAAGATCAGCAAAAGCAACTGGCATGAACAGGCAGAGATGGATAAAGGACAGGCAGGACTGGCTATTTTGACTCAGCCCTGTCACCAGCTGCCTACACAAAATAACTGAAGAGCAGTAGAGCTACTACTCAAATCCACAGCAAAGTCACTGCAGCCATCTCAGGAGCAGAGCAGGAGTTGGAGATTTAATTTCCCAGAGAGTCTGATAATTGAATGGAGTATATTTGACCTTATGACCAGAATGGCTTTACAGTAAGAAAAAAAGAATGTAATGCATTCTATCCCATTTCCTGCTGTATTTACAAATTGGAGCTATCCTCCTCTTATCAATCAAAAATTTGCTAGGAAAGGTCAGAATGTTAGAGTTTAGTTTATTTTCTTAGCCTATTAGAACAAGAGTGCAATAATGAAGAGAAATTGCAGCTTTTTAAAAAATCGGAAGTCTTCTAAGAACATCTATATGGAGTTTGAAAATAAATGTCTAGGTTCATATATGTGTTTTAAGTGATCTAAGCTGCACTGTACAGTTTTAGGGCACTCACTAGCAGTACCATGTAAACCCACAGTACCTACAAGATTTTTCTATTTAACTTTGTACTTGGGGAAAAAAATCTAAGCATACTCACACACTGTGTCTCAGTTGATCTATTTACCAACTTATCATTCAAAGTAAACTCATTTCTCCACATCTACGACTCCCTCAAGTGCTTTCTCTCCAGCTTCAGGCAAAGCTGGATGCAATCCAGAATTTAGACAAACAAATATTCCCCCAAAACTCCCATACATCTAACAAAGTGTTTCAGATTCCTTGTGGTGACTCATGTATACAAAATTTCAATACTGAAACATTCAGTGCTTCACAAAACAAGTAGTGGTTTAGGTGTTGCTGTTTCTCTTTGATTTACATTTCCCATTACTGAGAGTATGGACTATTTTTCTGTTTGTTAATTCAAGTGGGATTCTCAAAAACATACCAAAGAAAATGTAAGGAAAAGAAAAGAAAGAATTTCACAAACCAACAGCAGGGGAAAAAAAAATAGATATAGAGCTGATACAAAGTGTGGTAATATAGAAAAATATGGTTACTATACTAATTTGGTTGCCATAGTAACAGCTTATTACAACCAAAGGGTACATGAATCAAGGAGGTAATATTTTTGAGGGTTTCACAGGTGAAAGCTGTGTAAAGATGGTTAACAAAATAATAACATTAGCAGGAGCTGTAACACCTCAATTCTAGCAGGGGCAAGACCAGAAAGATCAGAAGAGCAACAACTAAGTGTTCTACAAAAGCAGAGAAAATTTTCCAAGTGTGCTTTCTTATTAATGATGGATGGACTCTGAGCTGTCAAAGTATAAAGAAAATAACCCACTAAAATAACATTTTTTTTCTTGATCCAGGTTTACACAGTTTGACCCTTTATCAGATGTATAACAAGTAAAATCAAAGAAAACACATAGCACAGATAAACACATAGAATATCAACAGTATGTAGTGAAAATGTACAAAATGGACACATAGGAACTTCAAAAACTTGACATTTTATAACAATGACTTAACAATGGAAAAAGCAAATGGCATATAAAAATATATATTTTTAAAGCAATTATTTTCTTTTTACCTGTTTGTCTTAGTACTGAGAGAATAAGTTATCAGTAAGACAATGAGATAAAATGCTAGTTAACAGGATAGGGAACTTCAAGTAGTCTCACGCAAATGCAACTTGAATTACACAATTTAAATGGAATGTTCCCAATTATATCTGTTATATAGAGTAAAAGACATTTATAATGCATTAAAAAATACTGCTTTCCATCTCAGTGAGTTTTATCTTCTACACCAGAGCCAGTTACTGTTCAATTCAGACTACAACCCCATTACCTGTAGTCTATTCATCCGCCCGTAGCAAAGAAAAAAGTTATAGTGCTTTAAGGCAGACACACATAGTCCTAAGACTCACTACATCAGACTGGAGAAGAAATACAGCTTCTTTGTGTTATGATTTGCATGCATTTCCAGTAGCAACCTATTGCCAAAACTTGTGAAATGGCTTAAAAATAGTGTAAAAATTTACCTGTGACCTTGGTAGACGTGTAGTAAGATCCTTTGGTCTGAGGATGGTGTAATTTTGTTAACCAGAACAATGTCCTGCAGAAGGTGGGGTCTACCCTACAGCTCTGCTGTGCTCTCAGTTCTCTGCCCAGATGCTCTGAATTACTTGTGATGTCATGTGGCAGGTGACATAAATCAGCAACAACCAACAGCTGGAGAGGGAGGTGGAGGTTAAGTGCCACAGAGTGGATTAGGTGCCTGCACTTCATAGGTGGGTGTGGTAGCACATGTATCTCTGGTCAGAATGAGTGTCCACACCCTGTTACTCCATCTAAATCCAGCTACTGGTGGAGGCTTCACACAGCAAAGAATTACTTGTGACTGCAGAATCCAGATAGTCTCATTCTAGATTGCACAACTAAACATATTCTGAGGCTCAATGGTTACAAAGTACAACTCCCACCCCCATCTTCACAAATAAAAAGTAATAATTCCCAAAAAGTGAACAATCTGAAACAGGGAAGAGACAAAGAGCACCCACTATTATTTTCTCCTTTTCTACAGAACCACTTGTAAGATTTGAGTTCTGGATTGAAAGCTTGATCTACAGTTCTGCATATTTTCGGTATGGATTCTGATTGCTGCAGTATTTGGCAGAATCATCATTGAATTTTTAAAATTAGTATTTTCTTATTTGTATTGAAAAGTTTAAAGCTGCAAGAAATAAATTGAATGCAATATATTTTGTGTGTAACCACTGGGAAATCTGAGACAAAAAGAAGAATTACAGCCATATAATCCTTCCTAAAAATGAAAGTTTAGTATGAAGTATGCCCACAGGAAATCTGTGAAATATTCATTTTGGTATCTCCAAAGAGTATTTATGTGATCTTTGAAAAGCCATAGTCCTTAATGTGAGTTTAGCATCTGTAAATGCAGATGAATTTTTACACACCTCCAGCATAATTATTTGCTCCATTAGGTCCCAAGTGTGCAGAATTCTGAATTCTAATTGGATGGTATTAATCACCCTCTGCTCAGAATACACAATATTCTAAAGGGTTTAGCCTATCATTTAATAAAGTCCCGGGCCTAATTGTCATGCTAGCAATCACATCATTGGTATTACAAAGTCATGCAGTAATTCATTAGTGAAGGCTCACTTTGGAGTTATCCATATAATTATCGATAAAGGTGAGCAAATAGTGCAGTCTTTCGCTGCATATGAGATGAGGGAAGACAAAACAGAAGGGCACATGAGAAAGGAGAATGGAGTTAGTGAAGATCTACTGATGTAGATTTTCTCTCCCTGTGTAGGCTTGATTTTTTTCTACACTAAAAGGTTCTTTTCTACTTCCTTTCAACTCACTGACAGCTGAAGTTAAAAGAGAAAGCTGACTGACAGCTGCCTGGCAGGTTAAATGCAGTCCTCATTACAGTTCATCTATAGGGTCATGCTCATTCTTCCACTCATGCATACAAGGTCTCAGCACCTTGAGATTTTTCTTATCTATATAATCAATATGCTATTTTTGAGTTTCATCTTCTTTACAGCAAGCTGTATGAAGCTGGAGAAAGAAAAAAAAAAAAACCAAACAAAAACCAAACAAACTCTCTGGCTTCTGCTAACAACCAAACATTCAAAAGCAACTGAACAATATTGATGAAAATATTTGTCCTTTCTTCTGTATGAGCAAATTTTTATAATAATTATTCTTTTTTCTCCTGCATTATACTTTGTTTATTGCCTCAGTCAACCCACACAGTAATAAGGCTACTTCAGTGCATATTGCAGATTTGCAGATTTAAACTCCAGGCTGACTAAAAGGTCCACTGGGAAGCGATAACAGCCACATCAAAGAAATATATCTTGCTCCTACTTCTGCTGAGTCAAGGGAAGACACAATTGCTTCCCATTCTCAATTAACTTACTCTGCATGCTGGAGTGGAAGAAAGAAATGCTGTCTCCCCTATGCCAAAAAGCACAAGACATAAAACTCTAGGAAATTCCAAGGGGAGGGAGGAAACAAGTACTTTCATTATTAAAAAATAAAGAAAAAAAAAATTGCATCAAACAAGATAGTCTGGAGCATTCCGTGAGGAAGAAGTTCTGCTGCAGAATGAAATGCTTCTCCACCATGTATGGTGCTTGCTTAATTTCAAATAGAATAGATCACCTGAAACTCCAGGAGATTCAGGAAGATAATTGAAGGTGAACTTCAATTAACAAATTGCAAATATTGTATCCAAAAAAGATTACTTGATCTTTTTTGCTGGGATACAAAAGTTTTGCCCAGTTTTAGCTGTAGTATGCTGAAAACTTATTTTCAAAGCAATATACAAAGGCACATCAACAATATATCAACCTTTATATAATATTATCATATCTACTAACAAAAGCAAAAAGCTTTTTGGAGAGAATTGCTCTGTCCATGTTGGCTACCATTCCTTTTCTTCCTCACTGTAAGCCTTTGATTTGAATTCACCCCAAACCTCACAGGTATTCTTCGATTTGAGCACAAAAGTGTCATGTTCAAAGGCTTACTGTAGATCCTAATTGATTTTCCTACAACATATATTGCTTGTGAGGACCAAAGTCAAAGCTTAGTGAGGTTTAAAGGTTTGAATTTTTTTCTATGAATAGACTATACGGTAAATAAACTGTTCCATCTAAAATATGTGAAACTATTTCTAGCAATTAATCCTTCATCTCACTTTTCACTTGAATTTTTTGTTCCAGAAGCATCCCCTATTCCTCCTCTCTTATGTAAAAAGCTAGATACACAGAAACTTTTTGAAGATGTTATTACTTTTTAACAATTTTTCTCCCCCTAGACTTGAATAGCACACTAGTCACAACTTCTAGCAAATTATTGTTTCATTTTATACTCTCATATCTTTCCATAAATCTGTTATCCTCTATTAGCAAGCCTCCAACTCTGATCTAAATAACTTCTTATTTAGTTCCTTGAAGTACCATTTTTTTAGGCAACTACTACCTTTATGGACTATGCTACTGCTGAAAATTATTTGGATCCATGACAAAGACAGCAATGTGCTATTAAATTGCTCTAATAACTTAGGTCCTTAGTCTACTTTAATGGGGTTTTTTTCTTCCCAACCACAACTTTAATTCTTTTTAATTTATTTATATGGATCCACAGAGATTTCAAAGTCAGAAAACTTAATAAGGTTCAGTCTCCTATTAGCTTCTGGTAAACAAGATAAAGGTGGTTTTAATGTTGATACCAGGTGCTGTTGAGATCTTCTTTTCAGGATCTATTCTCCTGCTGGTACACCAAAGCTAAATATCACTCTGGGATTACGAACAGCAACATGGACTGACAATCTCATATGATTAAAAGATTAATATAATCTATAACCAGATTAATTATGTCCTTCTTAGAAGAGCAATGAGAATATGATAACCAGTTTTGGACAACACACTTCAGTGAGCACCACGGGCCAAATGAGGCAAATCTGGATGAGAAGAGCTAATAGAGCCAGAGACCTAAAAGACATGAATTGCATTTTAAGAATGATTCACAGGGGTTGGATTAAATAGGAGAAGATTTAGGAAACATAATGATATAGGCAAAAAGCTGCTGCCAAAGACAAAGAATATTTCACAGATTCACAGAATGTTAGGGGTTGGAAGGAACCTGGAAGATCATCTAGTCCAACCCCCTGCCAGAGCAGAAAGGTAGATTAGACATCTTCCCTTCTAGCCTGGCAGGTCCTCAAGGCCAACAGTCAGCAGAAAAAGGAAGATTTCAAATTAACTCTCAGAAATCACTCTGCTCTTATTTTTCAGTCCTGGAAACTCATGTGATTGAAAGGAGGAGCCACTTGATTTGACAGGCTCTTGTGTTGCTTCAGTACCTTTCATGGCACTTTCTAGTTCATCAGCCTGACTTGCATTTCCTGGCTTTGACAGCAACAAGTCTCAAGTGAGGGAGAGAGGAAATACTAGAAAAGTTATTATCCTATTTACAGATCTTACCAGAGCAGTACAAGATGAAATATCACCAACCATCCAAGATCATTTATTTCTAATAAATAGATAGGGTGAAATCATTATCAGCCATGACTTATTTTTCTCTAAACTGGAGAGAGGGATGCATCATTTTTCATAGCCTGAGCACTGCACAAAACGTCAATAAAGACATAAAATTATTAAGAGTGCAGAATTAGGCCAATCACGTAGAGTCTATTACACAGTCCAGTAGGCATCTTATCTTGAAAATATTTCTTAGCAAACAGTTTGCAGTTTTAATTCTTTGCATTAGAAAACCTGATTGGTTGTTATTTTATTAGGTTGAAAAATCTTTAAAGCTGCAGTAATCCAGACATATTACATTGAAACACCAGATAGATGCTAGAACTGTGGATGTACACAATGGGCTGCTTATAGAAGGGTAAGGGAGAGAGGAACTATATTTCAAATGTGAGAACTAAGTTATTTTATCAAATGGTTACACAAAGAGCACAAAGAAATAAAATATAGCCACCCTTTTAGAGTGGATAAAACCTTTGAGATTAGCTCACTTCTACACACAAGACAAAGTTAAGGACAAACCTAACATGCTAAGTTTTCAGCTGTGACATATCCATGAGTCTTTACTCATGTTGACAATAATTGTAGTCATAATACACTGGAGTCTGTAAGATCTTTGTCATGGAGGGTATAAATGAGGGAGGGTATAAACCATGTCCCTCAAAAACACATCTAAACAACACTTAAACACATCCAGGGATGGTGACTCAGTCACCTCGCTGGGCAGCCTGTTCCAGTGTCTGACTATCTCTGAATTTTTAATTAGAATTTTTAAATTCTAATGTCCAGTCTACCCTGTTGCAGCATGAATCCATTCTCTCTTGTTCTGTGAGAAGAGACCAACACCAAACTCACTACAATGTCCTTTCAGGTAGAGAGTCTCCTCTTAGCCTCCTCTTCCTCAAACTAAACAGTCCCAGCTCCTTCAATCTCTCTTCATAAGATTTATTCTCTGTGCCCTGCACCAGCTTTGTTGCCTCCTCTGCACTTGCTCCAGCACCTCGATATCTCTCTTGTATTGAGGTGCCCAAAACTGAACACAATCCTCAAGGTGTGGCCTCACCAGTGCTGAGTACAGGGGCACATTCACCTCCCTACTTCTGCTGCTCACACTGTTTCCAATATGTTTCTAACATTTCTAATAAACCAGAATGCCATTGGCTTTCTTGGCCACCTGGCACACCGATGGCTCACTGCTTTGGCCACGTAGCAACCATGGCTGGATATCTACAGCAACTGACACCTTAAGAGGCTGGGATAAGAGCCCTTGACCTGTGAATACTTAAGGGGATTGAACTTACCTTGTACACTGGCAGAGCATCTTGTAATTAAGTAATTACCATACAGCTGGTATTTAAACAATTAGTGATGGTCACCACAAGCAAGAAACCTACATGGAACATACCATATAGACAAGGAATGAAGCCCAGACTGATAGAACTCAGTCTGAGTAATGTTGACATTACTACATGCGCTGGTGAGATGCCCAACTCCTTAACTTAGTTGCTTAGACATAATTTAAAAAGCAAACTTGCAAGCCCCTTTTTTTTTCCAAAGTAAACATTACAGTTAAAAAAAAAAAAAAGTAATCCAATCCTGCACAAGCAGTGCTAGTTTTGAGTGGCTTAATTCTTATAGATATTTAAATGATACCATTTCACTGATTTATAGCATTTATTTTGGTTTGACGTAGAGAGATTGTATTTACAGATCGATTCTTTCAACAGACCAATTATAATGAAATGTACTTCTTGGTCCACAGCCAGCACACTCTAGAATACATTTATTCTTTACTTCCACATAATGAACTTCTCTGGATGGCCTTGCTTATCTGTAACTGGTTTGCTTTGATATAGAATAGAATTCTGTTTTGTTCTTTAAATAAACTGGTGCATGTTTATGGTTGTTTCAGCAGCACTTTTCTTCTAAGCATCTTGCTTCACTCAGTGAGCAGTCAGAGAAAGATCTGTCTTATACAAGTCATGACATATATAAAACAGTAAAATTATTTAATATGATACTGGGTATTTTTAGCATGGGATTTGTTTTTATAAATAAGACTTTATAAATAGAAGACTTTATGCCAGGATATTGATAAGAAAATGCTATAAGTAAGCTTTAGTTTTTTTAAAGGTACGTTTTTTGTTATTTGGGAATGGGTGGTCACTCAAAAGTATGATCACTGAAGTGTAGTTATTTTCTTATTTTCATGTGTAGACTGAAAGTATCTAGGTGGAAACATCTGCTGAATGGTCAGTTGCCTTTTTCCATGTAGTGGCAGTTTGGAATAAAGGCAAACCAATCAAGATATTTTATCACTTAAAGTGTGCAATGCTGCCTTGTCTGAGAGAGGACTGGCTCAATACACAATTCAACTTTACACATCTCTACCCTTTTGTCTGCCCTACTGTCTTCTGGAAACCTATCCTCTGAGGCACTCAGTTGCCTGCCCTAACTTCCATCATTAACTAAGCCAAGTCTTCCACACTGCCTAAGCCCCTCTAAGGGCCAAAGCAAGCCTTTGGAAAACTATGGTCATAGGAATCTCTCCCAACCTGAAAACATTTGAATGTGCATCTAAAATAATTTATATATTGCTTATTGCGATGTTGTCACCCCTTCATGATTTCAAGCTTTAGATATATTGCATAACCACTGAATTCAGATGAATATGTGGCATTAGGCCATAAGGAATACATTTAAAAGTAAATGTTTGATTTTATTTGTACCAAAACCATCTGGAAAATTGGGCAAAGTGCTCCACTTTCCTGAACTTAGGATAGCCCAGTTCAGGAATACAAGAAAAAAAAAAAAATCTAACCACATTAAAATAGTGCCAATTAATAGTTTTCACAAATAATTAGATCCGCTTAGATCTGCCCTAGCAAAGTTTCCATCAATAAATTTAAATCCATTATCTTTACAAGGTTTATTCAATCTATAATGCTGACTGTTCCTAATACTAAGACTCTGATGCAGCATGATGATGCCATAGGACTGTGGTAAGAACTTTTGCAAATCTAACTTTTAAAGAGAAAACATTGTTTGGCAGTAGTCTGACATTTTAAACAATATTCTTTATTCCTGCCTTTTAAAGAGCTGTTATTTTATGTAGGAGCATTCTTCAGTGTCTTCAAAGAGTGAATTTGCACTTTTCTGAGATCTCCCCTAACAGGAAAGGAAGTGAGCATGGAAGGATCCCAGTAAAGGAAACATCTGTGCACTGATGGTTCAATCTTCCATTTTATTCCATGTCTGCACAGGCATCTCTAGTCTCTCCCTCTGTATAGAGGAGATGCGACTCACAGAGTTACAGGAGTTTCAGAATGGTGTCTCCTATGGCATGTCGTTTTCAAGGCCTGCAAAAAGAGTAATTTTTTCACAGATGTTATGTTTTGTAAAGGGGACATGGGCTGGTAGTTGACAAAAATGTAGCCAATTGTAAAAAGGAAGCAGCAAGAATAATTGTGAGAGAAGTAGACTGGCCAGACATTTCTTCAGATCCTCAGACATTGAGCTCGACTGTGTATGAGTCTGTCAATCTCTCCTAAATGCTACTTCTCAGTTCACTTCCCAACTGCTGGCAGCAAAAGACTATCACAGAACCTTAGAACAGTTTGGGTTGGAAGGGTCTTTAAAGATCATCTCTCCTCCAGGCTGAGCAAAAACAACTCCCTCAGCCTAAAAATGCAACAAAGGTTTTACTAAATGAGTCTGCTACAGGTGTAAAGCCACTTTGTCCTAGTTCTTTTACAGTTGGGTGGCTTTTATTAACCTTTAAAGGATTTTGACAATAAAAGCTTATTAAAAACATTATGCTGTTTTGACCTCTTTTTGATCAGCTGACCTGTATCAAAAAACAAATGTATTTTGGCTGCTGCTGTCAATATTCAGATTGCAGTGTGGCTTAGAAGAAATGCAGGTACCAAAAGGAACCGTTCACTGCAGCATTATCTGGAAAATTCTTCAGACATTCTGATGCCCACGCTCCACTGTTCCCCTGGCATGTAGCATTCAGGGTACTTGCATTACAACCTACAGTCCCAGGTTTCATTAAAAATTATGAGTCATTTCTAAAAGTAAATACTTAAAAAAATATACTCCCTGAAGTTCTCCTAGTAATAATAATAATTAAAAAAAATAAATTGGTAAGCAAAATGTTTTCTAGTGTAATCATATTTTGCCATGCTGGTGCCAAACTTTTTACTTTGAGAAAAAAAAACAACTAAGAAATACCCATTTGAAAACAGCTAAATTTCCAAATATTTCATTCATAACGCACTGCACAGTGAAAATGTTACATATAAGGTGCAATGCATTTGATTTCATAATATTTTTCTTTCCCAAAACTATATACTATGTATTTAATGAGGATGATCTTCCTGTTACTATAAATAAATGAATAGAAGGATTTGCATATCACTTCCACGCAGCTTAAAATTCATTAAAGATCAAGCAGCAGAGCTCTTCTTAAAGGAAAATATTTATTATGCTAATTCAAGGAAGACTTTGTATTACTGCCTTATAAGAACTGTCTGCAAATGATACAGATCCCAAATTGCATCTTGAATGAATTATATAACAGCAGGAAGAACCATTAAATGGAACAACAAAACAAAGACAGCTAGTCATGAGCTTAAAGCTAAATATAATTTTAATTGTTTTGCTGAATTGATTTCTAAGGTCTATTGCACATCTCCACCTCAAGCATAGACAGAACTTCTATTTCAAATGTTTATCAATTTTATTTAAATTAAATCTTTATTATTCCAAAAGCTTTCCGAAATTACTCACATCTAAAGTAAATTATTCTGATGAAAATTGAAAACAATGGTCTCATGCCATTAATAACATTAAAATGGTAGCATACAAATGTCTTGTAGTTGAACCAAAAATATCTATTCTAAAGAAAGCTGGAAAAGAGATAATGTGAGAGCAGTCAGAAAAGAAAAATAAAATTAATTTAATTTTCTAAAAAATAGTTAATGTTTGAACATACTAATGTCTATTAATTTTATTTTATTTTCAACTAGTCTCCTACAGGATAATGTTATATATTTGCATTTTACTGGAAGGCAAGTGTAGATCCCTAAAAACATGGAAGCTATATTATCAATTAGGCTGAGATGAAAGCTAGTAATTGGAATTTCAAAGTTGGAGACATTGCTTTTAACTGTCACAGGATTTTCATAGCTTTATAATTTCATAAATCACTGATTTGTGTAATATTAATATAGTTGCTCTTAATACAAAAAAAAAGAGAAATACAAGAAATGGTTATGAAATAGTTTGAGGAATAATACAATATTTGATAACCTCCATTAAGATTTTGCATTTGGAAAATAGTTTATATTAATAACAATAGTGTAATCATTATTGATATTAAATGCTTGTTATTAATTGCACTAAGACAATGTATATCATCTAATATTATATCCTGAGCCCACGAAACAGTGACTTCAGAGTGAAGTGATAAATTTATAGATCATACATGTAAAAACAGCACAGTTGCTTAAAAGAAAGATGGTCTTTGTGGAGCAATATTTTAACATTTAATGAAATGCTATTTTTTTACTTTTCCCTTTCTTGTTTAAAGGAGCAATGTCAACAGAAAATATATTTCCATACCTTGGTTACTATAACAACACTGCACACTATATGAGAAATATATTTTACCTATGTTTATGCTTGCAGGTGGGGGCAGAATAAGAGGAAAGTGGGTTATTTAATCTCCTTTTTGTTTAAGTTAAATAATTCTTTATGTTCTGTGACCCAGTTAAGGAACCAAGAAGTCTAATCCAATGAAGCTGAGGCATAGGAAGTTTTATGTAAACATGAGGAGAAATTTTTTCACAGTGAGGGTGACAGACACTGGAACAAGCTCTCCAGGGGAGTTGTGGAGTCTCCTTCTCCGGAGACATTCAAAACCCACCTGGACGCATTTCTGTGTGTCTGGTCTAGGTGATCCTGCTCTGGCAGGGGGGTTGGACTAGATGATCTTTCAAGGTCCCTTCCAGCCCCTGACATTCTATGATAAGTGCCATACACCCTCAAATCCCATCAAAGTCTGAGGATAACATCCTAGCAACTGGAAAAAAAAAAAAAAAATCCATCAGTAATGTTTATTTTCACAGTGCCACAGATAATGTTGGAGCCACAATTAGATGAGTAGATCTCCTCAAAGGACTGGGAAAAATACAAATTCTTGTAAGACTTATTAAAAGCAACATACAATATTAGCTGAAATAAAGGAATCATACTGATGCCAACAGGTCACCATTATGTGGCGTGGTCCTTTTCCTTCCCTCTCCCTGGGAAATCAGCACTTGGGCTTAAATGACTTGATTGTGTCAATGCTACAAGGGGACGAGGCTTTTTGACAAAGGAAGATTCTGTCCTGTTACCTTAGTAATTACCAATATCATGTTTAAAAGCCCTGCAAGAATGAAATATACGGTATGTTTTAATTTTTATTTGCATTTCATAACACACTTTGTCAACTGAAGTCAACTAAAAAAATTTTGCAATTCTCTGAAGAAAAGTCTATTGGAAGGTCTTGAATCCATATCTAAGATACCCTTGAACCAAAATGTTTGTTAAAAGTTATTTGTTACTCTGACACATTACAGACCCTGAAATGAGAAGAGGTCAGAGAAGAGTCACAGAAACTACAGACCAGATATCCAAACAGCTGTCTTCTATTTATGCTGTGAGAAAACAAAGTATACCTAAAACCTGAACTTAGAGTTTTATCTTCAGCAATGGCCTGAATCTGTGATTTATATTAGAATATATTATAGGGAGAGAATGAGAAACATTTCAAGCATTCAGTCAGCAGCTGACCTCAGCAATCCTACACACACACACACACACAAAAAAAAAAAGGTGATATATTTGTCACATACCATTTTATTTTTAACAAATGCATAGTTGCTACTGATGAAATATAATGGGAGAAGTAGAACTTTACTGACAGTGGGTCTAACATAGTCCCTTGTTCTGAATTACCCTCAGGAGAAGCCTTCTCTCTCCAACAGTTTAATGAAAACTTCCTCCTAATTTAGCTAAGGTAGGTGCTGATAGTTAAGCAATGAGTATACTGGCCTCTGATTTCTTTCTATTTTTATGTACAAGCACAGATGCACTTGGAAAGGCCCTGGTATTTCGAATGAAGACTGGGTTCTCATATCACTTCTAAATGGGTGACAATCAGGGATTCTGGAGAGAGACAGAAATAGTGAATCAACAGTTATAGAATGAGTAAAAATACTGCACTAGAACCATCCCAGCCTGTGACAGGTCTGATCAAGGACTAGTAGATCAGCCTAAGGCATTTTCTAGGGACTGCTGACATGATGAGGAAAGCAGTCAGGTTCCAGGCCAGTCAGAGGATTATTAGCCCACAACTGTTTATTTGCCCCAGGAAATGCCCAGGGCCCAGAATACTCTCACGATTCCTTTTCTCCTTACAACAGCTTGAAAAGTCCTAAATTATCTTTAAGTATTTGCAAGACTCAAAGACTAAAATATTTTCTCACAACTGCATTTTTTTCAATACTGAGGAAAAAAAAGCTTTAGCTGTCTGAAGGTTTAGTTGCATTGCCAGATAAAAAGACTTAGTTTCTTTCTTTAAATACTAAGACTGATTCTGAAGGAACAGTAAGTGGTTTGTTGTGTTGTATTTTGCTTGCAGATGCAGCTAGCAGAAGTTCTAGGTACAGTCAGTGAAAGGATAGATGGTGAAAGGATATCAGAATACACATACATGCAGCTCTGACTGCACATGATGCACTTTTAAATTTGTTTAATCTTAGTAGACTAACATTGGACATTCCTTTAAAACTATACTTCAAATACCAATTATTATCTTTGCAATTCTTTTGTTAGATATCTCTGCCAGAATATTGGAAAAAAGACACAAGAAGCTACATGCAACTCACCATTATCTTCTATCACCTGCTTGCTGTTTACATTTTATGTCTCAAATGAAAATGGGTGATATGTGCTTCATGAAATGTGACCATGCTTCCTTCTGGTTGTACCTGTGATTTCAAGGGAATTAATGGACAATATAACAAGCAACCCACCACATTTTGTGTTTAAGAATTTACACATAGTGTCAGAGTTATAATTACATTTGGTGCAGACCGCAAGGGAGCACTTTCATTATTTCTAAAGCTGCCAAAGCAGATTGGCTGCTCAAAGCTTCTCTTTTCTTCCTACACCTTATTTCTTGAACACCATTTATGCTAAATATGTCTTTTGCTTCACTTGAATACAGCTTTTTGAAGAAGGCCACTTATTAGATAATCACTTGTCTATCAAAAAGCCTAATTACTCCATGTTTGTCAGAAAGAGGAAATGGTGCTACATTTGAATAATGAATGGGCTGCAAACTAATCTCCAAATGAGGAATGTGAACATTTTCAAAGATTTTACTTACTGCCTATCAAATGAAAATATCTAAATGAACCTATACATTCAGGGTTAAAATAGATCAATAGTCTGATGTACGGAGGATGAAAAAACATAACGCTTACAGCTTTTTCAACTTTAATACGAAAGTAAAGGCATAAAATAATTTATGGCGAGTGCAATATCCCACCCAGTATAGAACATTAATGCCCCCTGCCGGTTCATCACATGCATGTTCTGAATTTTTCTGTTAAAAGCTGCTCAGTACTCCTTTTCTGGTCCATTCTGGAGAAATGAAAATTATTTTAGCCACTACCGATTTTTTCTGTGGTTCACACCCATCAAACACATATCTGCAGAAAAGGATCTTTTGTCCGGGTTTTTATCTCCAAGATACATTCTGCAAGTGCTGTTTACATTTCCAAATTCACAGCTGCCATGGGAATTATGACTACAAATAACTCATGCGCTGATAACCTTTTTAAAAACCTTTTTCTAAAGCCCTGTCAACAGCTGAAAGGAAAAGCATTCTGATTTTCATGAAAAATTACATGGAAATGAGCAGCAATACAGTTACAAATAGAGAGCTGTTTATAACTAATGGTCTTGTGAAGATTTTATGACATCTGGTCTTGAACTGCCTTAGCCCACTAGACCACCACTATCACTTTGAGGGACATTTGCCTTGATTTGTCTGCATATTCTGAACATTTACACTGTATATCATACAATCCTCTTGCTGATATATCTAATCTTTTGCTTCAAAGATACTTCAATAACACATTTTAGAAATACTTGCTATCCTAACTTCCCAAGGAAATGAAGCACACACAATCACATAGCTTGTCAGTCCTCAGACATTTTTCTCCCAGAGGCCTTTTTGAAGCTACTGAAGAATTATCAAATTGAAACAGGGACAGAGAGCTCCAGGACCTTTCTCCAAAGTTTTCCAAGATCCAAGTTTCTCCAAAGATTCTAACTAGCAGAAAATGAGCTCCCAGAGAAAAACAGTTACATCCCACCTCTTCATACACTCAGGGACATAGCAATCAGAGGGTAAATCAGCAACCATAAGCCAGCTGTCCAGGCAGCACCTTGATGCCACTGAGACAGCCACGTTGCCCACTTAAAGGGAAGTTGACAGTACTATGAAGTAATGAGGTCATGGTCACCACCTCTTTTTTTCTAGGAAGAGGCATTCTTTCTGTTCTGGCAGCTAAGTTGCCCATGGGAGTGCTTGCTAAAATTTCTCATGTGAAAGAGACAAAGCTAGTTCAAATATTTTACGTGTGTCTGATGATTCTGCTCAGTTTGTTTGGATCAAATTGAGTGCAGCATGGATAAAACCTAATATGTTCCTGCTGGACATGTTCTGAAACACCAAAGTCAACTAACATGTCTACATGAGGCACCATGAGAATAGGATGCGAGATGGACCCAGCCTGAGAGTAACACTTAGAGGCCAAACATGCCAGAGCCTGCTAACTGCTGACTCTGATAGGGGAAATGAGACACTCTGTCCAAGCAGTATCAGCTGAGGAGAACAATTGGAGAAGAGAACAGGCATCAAAATGTTTTACTAATGGGTTCTTATGCTGTGCAATGCAAGCTATGGATACCTAAAAACACCATTAAGTACTCATAGATTTATGTTTTTTTAACCATATGCACCATGAAATGTCTCCAATAACTGACCCAATCAGGGGTTTTCATAGCACACTACAATTCACAGACATATCCAGTGGTGGAAATTTTACTCTCAGTAAGACAAACAATTAGGCCCATAGTCTGAAAAGCACATTAAGATGTACAGTACTATATAACAATATATTAAAACTTTACCCCTAACTCATCCCAACTATCAGCCCACAAATGTGATCAAGAATAGAAATAATCCAGGAACTGAGCTGCATAAGAAGTGGAAATTATTATTAACAATCACATCCATCTCCACCCAGGTCCCATACAGTAGAATACTGTGAAAAAAACCCAAAACAGAAAAAGACCCAGAGAACTACACAATTGCCTTTTCTGTAAAGATACTATTATGTGAATCTTTAAAATTGCCACTTTATTAGAAACAAATGTCTCTTTTAGGAAGTAAGAACATTTTCCTGTAATATGATAGAGATAAGGTACACAAGTAGTGGAAGGGAATCTTACAAATTACAAGGTCTGGATATGTATAAATACTTCTGTCTCTTTACAATGATTTATTTCTGCAAACTGCAGGTAATCTTGCAGAGTAGGAATATATCTACAATGCTCAAAATGCCCTTTACAGGAACACATTTCTTTAGATAATTCTTTTCCTATGTAAAAGCCTAATTACTCAGTGGTTATTAGACAAGGAAAATGGAGTTCCATTTAAATTTAGAACAGGAATCCAAGCCAAACTCCAGGGGAGGAAAAGAAACATTTTACAGATGGAGACTTACAATCTAATTGCAGAGATAGGTAATATAAATGTCCCAAAACAGGCAAGGAAAGCACGATGTTATGATTAAGGTCACCTAAATGAGAATTAAGAAATCTGAGTCTGTTTTCAGACAAAAGACAGGTTTGTCACAGTTGTGGAGAGACATTTCATGGCTACATGGGAAAAAGTATTCTTAAACTAACGTATATCCATTCTGGTGTGACAAACACCTAATACAAAGGGATTTTTCTCACAAAAGGTAGGCATTCAGAATGACACATAAAAATGAAGTTTCTAGCAATAGAACTACTATTAAGATTAACACAACTGGACGATTCTGGCAGGCAAAGCCAAATCAGGTGGTTCTGTGTAAGTTGGTAAATAACCATGTGAATAACCCTTTCAACACCTCGAGCCCATTTTTAAGCTAGAGACTCAGTTCCAAGAGTGGCTTAAAGTCAATTTTTTCAAAGTTATTTAAGTGATCAATGTTTCAGATGAATGCCTGTTAGGATTTTTATGCTGGATAAATAGAGTGGATGCTTAATTCACTGTTTTAAACACATCAGCTTTTATATGCTTAGATGCCTGAGTTGCAGTGACATTAATCAGATTCTAGCCTCTATAAATATGCCTAATACTTTTTGAAAACAGGATAGTTAGGTATTTTTGACACTTCTATTTTGTTTCTTGGATAGGCTCTCCTCTCTTATCTGTCATATAGTTCACCCACACTGATTCTACTCTACTGCAGAACTATATATATATTTTGTAATCTACTTTCTCTCTTCCTCTCTTATTTCATCGTTTCCTCCATTTCTTCCTACTCTCCAGTTGCTGTTGGTCACAGACAAATAAGCTCTGTAGGGATTATTCTAATTTTGACTATGTTATTTTGATGCTTCTGTCAGCACTGTCAAATTCTGACAATTTTCTATACAGAGAATCAGAGTCTCTGGAAGATAATCTGGATGTAACGTGTCATTATTTAATCTGAAAAACCAAAATGTCAAGGATTGTCTTGACACTCATGTCTTCATAGGAGTATCAGATCTGCCCTTTCTGCCATGTCACCCCATTTCCCTTGCTTAGCCTATAGTATTGATGAATTTTAGACAGGGTTGCACTGCTGAGATGACAATTAATTCAAGGTTTCTGCTACCTGTGCCATTAAAGGGCAAGAGAAGAAATGGTGAGGAGAATGTGTGAACTCTATTTTCTTTCTAAGTACCAAGCTAAAATTAAATTAATTCCCATTGTCTTCTCATCCTTCCACACACAGTTGCAAAAAAAAAAAACAACCAAAAAATGACTAGTCAGTTTCCAGTAATTAACACTGCAGGGGGTTTGCCATCTCTGGTATAGGACTTTGTACTTTCTCTTTTTGAAATTCCTGGTATTTGCAAATGGCCACACTGTCTTTGAGCATTTTGATAACACCCTAGAAGCTTCTATAATCCCCAGACTTGATAAGGTGTCTTTCTTCAGGTCATTGGTAAAGCTACTATATAGGACTGTTCCTGGGACAGATCTCTAAAATATCTCCACTCATAACAAGTTTCAAGATAGAGGGTGATGCCTTCAGCACTGCCTTTAAGGCTAAGGGTCTAGTCAGATTCTCATCCCTCCAACAGTCAACTCATCTAGCCTGTAAAATATACAATGGGACATAGAATAGCAAGACAGACAACTTCTGCCACTCAGTCATCATCCACAGACCTCATTATTGTTAGGTTGGTCAAGCATAATTTGAGCTTGATATATTCTAATCACCTCCATATATGTTTTCCTTAAGAATTTTGTATATCAGCGTTGGTGGATGGAGGAAAAAAATACAGGGGAAAATGCCTTTATGTAGATGACAATATTTTGTTTCCCTAAAATCACTCAATAATAAACAACAACTACAAAATTTCTAAAATAAAGACTTCCTATCAGAAAAGACTGGAAAGGAAGAGGTTTTAAATTATAGCACAAAATGGACTGCTTTTAGTGAACACAACATTCTGACAATTACATGCCACAAGAAAATCTTTGACATATTCCAGTGGGTCTCTTCTGTTGACAGAATTAATTTGTACTGATGTTATTAAAGGCACATACTCTCAGCAGACTGGTGTGTCACAAACTATATGTGTATGCTATCATTTAAATATTGTAAGCAAAGCTGTCTGAGTGTCAAAGAACAGGGAGTGTTAACGTCTGAACACCTCGCTTGAAAAGTCTATGGCAATGTTTCTTGACATAAATGTTATTAGTCAGCTACTTTAACATTTTCATTATCTGTGCTCACATTTTTACCAATGATCCACAGAAATGGATTCTTCTGTGAATAAGAGAACTATTTTAAATTCTTTATTGCATAGAAACTATGGTGTTTAAAAAGTACCTCCACAAATGTATCGTGAATTGCTAAATAAGCTGTCAACACAAGGAGGTGCTGTTGAGACTCAAATATTAGGGACAGATTCAGTCATGCATCGGTTCAGACTGACAGGTAATGGTCAGTCCTATATTATGCACTAATGTGTGTTCTTGTGTAAGGCACATATTGCAAGAATTCTCTCCCAAGTTTCCAATATTCATGACTTGCACTCAAAAGGTCTGTCAGTAACATTACATGAACTGGTGTACTTAGCCTAACAAACACTGGGAAGGCAAGAAATCTAAGAATTAAACAGACTAATCTTGATTCATTTTGATTTTTGATAGAAAACCTCCTATTGCAGATTTGAATCCACTGACTTCTTTCCAGAGTGTTCTGTAAATTGATTAATTATGGTGTAAACATGAATTTTCCAGGCCACCCAGACTTTGTAAATATAAATATGCCAAATCAAAACATCAGTGTTTCAAATTAGGCAGCTCCTTTTAAACAGGTTGGTGACAGTGGTAGAACAGAGAAAATTTTCAGATCTCCGTGCCTGATACATCTGTTCCCATATTTAGAAATATTCTGAGAAAAACACATTATTTTCAGAGCTGATAAGCAAACACAACTCCCATTCTGTTTAGCATACTAATATATAAAAATGTTTGGTCCAACAGATACACAACAGCAGAAAAAATTAATCAAAACTGAATGACAGGATGACTGTGGTAAGCCACAGGATCTCATTATGAATATACAATTCATAAATAAAATTATTCTCACAGTAAAAAATAAAAAGAAAAATTAAAAGTTTCCTACAGGACACATTGACATTGTACCTTCCTCAGACTCCTACTTCTTTCCAAAAGTAGTCAACCTTAGTCAGAATATGTGCTGGTTATGTCTCCCATCATGAAAAAATGAATGCAGTTATATCACAGGAGCTCCTGGCCATAGCTCACCCTAGGACATACAGTTAAGACAGGTGCATGGCTTTTTGAAGAAAATGGTTTCTAGAAACAAGGATTCATTAGCTTTTTAGCATTGTTTGTCTTTTTTTTTTTTTTAATGAAATATTGGTTGGGGTTTTTTTTGAACCCTGAATTTTAAAGTAGTGTTTAGATAATTTAATTGCAAAATTGCTCTTTTTAAATCATACTGCTATGAAAAGTTTTAACAAGAGAACCTTTATGTTTGCATCATCTGTCAACCTCACAAATTAAGCCCATTTACACTTTCCCACCCAAGCAGGCAGTCATTATTTTTAATTTAAAATGCCAAGATACAAGGCAGTGGAGTCTCTCTTCCACTTGTCCATTGGCGTTCTGTCCTTACCTTGCTCTGTCTGGCAGAACATATGCACATACATGAGAATGTACAGTTTAGAAAATGGGAACTGAACACACCAGGATTCACAATGGGATCCCACTTGCAGAGAACGAGCTCTCAGTAAATTCCCCACAGGAATTTCCAGATCAAGAAGGCAGTCTGATTTACACACCAGAAGTTACCTGAAAGGGTGGAAACACTGCTCCAAATTAGCATTGTTGGAGTGTATATAGTCAAATTACTTCAGACAGTGAAATTACTGGAAAATAAATCTATCTTCAAAACAACTCCCTGAGATCAAGACATATTCTTGCCATTTAGAGAGGGACAGATGTGTTATGTGTCATATCTGATGTCATCCACTGAGTCATGGGCAAATCCAGAATATTCTCTCAGAGAAATAAGAAACAATTATTTCAGACTGACAAAAGAAAGATTGTGTTTGCCCCTGTGCTCATGCCAGTAGGTCTGGCTGCCCCTCCACAGGCAAGGGCAAACTGTTTTTTCTGCCTTCTATCAATCTATCTTCTCTCATGCAGCTCATAGTAAGTTCACTATAAGTTAGACCTGTCAGGACCATCTTATCTAGAACGTTCTTGTTTTTAGCAAAACTTGACCTTTCAAAACAAGAGTATATGAGGGGACTTTTGGATGACACATTAACAAATTTTATGGCTGAATCATTCAAGGCCTTTTTATTGTTTCTGAACCTGTGCTTAAAACTGCAATAATCTATTTGACCTTAGTATAAAATATTTTTATTATTTTTCTTGTATTTCTGTATTCTTTACTGATGTATTTTTTATAATCTACATTTTTGGAGAAAATTCTGACAACTCCAGTGATTTGGAGAACTAACACTGAAACAGTTAGGTGATTTTTGCAGAATATATTTAGAAAAAGATGACAATTCATTTTAAATAGGAATCTCAATGTTAAATTTAAATGTAGTTCTTCCAGTTTCATTTGAAAGTTGCATTCTCTGGAGAGAAAAACTCCATCTTTTGCTGATTGAATGATCACAGTTAAACTTTATAGCTTCAATACTCCAAACTTTCACTGTTTCATCATACATCTTAAGATATTTCTTATTTCATAAGCCCTGGCATCTGAAATCACATGAGTGCCAGGGAAAGGAACCATTTTAATCTACTACTGATGTTCAAGAAATTTTGAAACAGGAATCAAAAAATTTAAATAAAAAGGAATGTAAAAAAAAAAAAAAATCTTTATTATTATTATTTTAAATCTCATTTTTAAACCAATTTCATGGCAGAGCAGAAAAGTGGTGGTTGACCAGGTGAAATCATTTAGCATTCATCCAATTTTATGACATTTTCAGAATTTACAAGGAAATATTTCCAGTGCTGACATTCCAGAAGTCTTGAAGAAGAGAGTATGATTTCTCACAGTCAGCGCAAGTAGGATTTTTTTATGGTATGTTAGGATGGAAGACTCTAACCACCTTTCTCCCCACCTCAGTCCCCTCAGAGTAAAGCAGGCATTGCAGTCTTGCCCTAAACAACTTCAAGTCAAGGTTGCCATATCCTGCAGCATGACAAGGACAACTGGAAAGGCAGGGAAACAGGTTTAGGTTCTAAAGGAGTTTTAAAATCAATTAAACTCAGGTTTGCCATTATGAAGTTGATAATACCATTGGATTATGCAAAGAAAACTTAAACCTGGAAACAGAACTATATTACAGAGACCCAGATCTCATCACTGTGCACTTGCTTATTACCTCCTTCAGTCAATTGACACTGTTTAGCACAGGTAAACATTACAACAATATAAGAGTAATTTAATGATAACTAGTGTGCAGTGACAGAAAACTGTCTGTCATGGGAAAGAACGAGAATGTGATATGGCACAATATTGACAAAAATGAAATGTCATGGGATCAGATTCTTCTTTCACCTGACTTCATGCTTTCAGAAATAACAGACTAATAGAGATGCTTCTCCATTGTAAAAGTTGGACCATCACCTTCGTTTAAAAAATAATTGAAAACCATACTTTTTACCATGTAAATGTAGGCAAAATTATATAAATATGCTTTAACTATGAGAAATTATTTTAAGAGCAGGAAAAATCTCATTCCTGTGAGATGTGTATTGGATTAATTTGCTTGATTAACGTCACAACAATTAAAAGATACTTGCAGGAAGAAAAAGAGACAGCTTGGTTTGTAAAAGACTTTTCTTCTTAACCTAATGTAGCCCTTCAAACATGACATTTCTCACACAAGCTAGAGAAGACAGTCACAAACATGATGTACAGAGGTTTAAAATATCGTCTTTTCCTACAAAGAGTTAAATAACAATATCTCTTTACTGAAGGTGGGAAGTGGAATTTTGAGCAGAAAATATGCAAGATCTAATGAGATTTTGAGGAATAGCAGCATCCAATGCCAATTACTTTGCTTTTAATGACTGCTAAAGGAGCTAAAAAGACTAGGCACTGTTAAGGCCAGTAAAAGGATGAAATTAGGGACATATATCTACATAGTCAGTTTCCTAGAACAGCTCACTGAGTTATTTCAGATCAAAAACTTTAGAAGCAAAATTGGGTGTTTCAGATCCCAGAACCATACTTTTGATTACAAGACAGAAGCCTTTCAATTAGCTGTTAGAGGGACACATCAAGAGGATTTGGCAACTCTAGATCAATAAACTGACCCTAGGACTTCTGTTTTCTTTTTTTTTTTTTTTCTTTCAGACAATCAGGAAAGGGGAAAAAATAGCATCCAAGGGGAGGAAAAGTACAGCAACATAAAGCATTTGCACTGTATAAACATAACAATGTTGCCCAGCAATTTTCAATACCTTTCACTAGATGCTATTCCTTGACCCTTCTCCACCTTATTACATTGCTTTGAAACAAACAAAAACCATTTCTGCAATAAGTCCAAGTCAAAAACAGGGCATTTTTCAGCTGTTGTCCCACATCTTCTAGTTGTGGTGATATAATTGTAAATTATTCTCTATGTGCATATTCCAGCTTTTTTTTTTTCTTTTCTATTTTTTCAACTATAATTAAACGTGACAAAATGTCACACAGGACATAGGGATCTTAAAGATTGTACCATCATCTCTCCTCAGCTGTTCCTTTTCTGTCAACACAGACACATCCAAACAAGTTTTGAGGCTTTACTGCGGGCCTAATACCCTTAAAAGCAAATTTAATTCTATGATATGAAATTGAACAACAATGTGTCCAAAACCAAAAAAAGTAACTTTATCATTTCTTTTTAATCACTTCATTTTCTTCTGGACTGTAAATGAATCAAATTCTGCAAAAGGTTTCTGTGTTCTCCTTCTGGTCCATCTGAGGCTAACAAGTCATAATATGGACAGCTAGAAAATCAAGTTCAGAAATTTATATGAGATGCTTGTGCTAGAGCTACTAGAAAGTGATGGACACAGGGTTTTAAAAAAGTAACATAGCACACGTCTTTGTATAAAATCTAAGCTGTGTATTGGGAAGTCCTCTTTTCCCATCAACACATAAAATGCACCAAATAACAGGGGACTGAAGTGGTATGGTGGACTGTAAGGCAGAATTAGGGCAATAAAACATGAACAAGGGAAACAATAAAACCTGCTGTTGCACAGAAGCAAAGACAGGATGAGGAAAAGGAGTGAGTGTATAGCAGTAAGAACACATCTTGGAGGCTTGGATGAAGAAAACCAGGAAGGAGGTTACTCTAATGTCAGGCTGTGGGATTGTCCAAAATCGGCATATCAAAGGACACGAAGTTACTGCATGAGGTCAAGAATTTTTGACAGGCAAATAGTAATAAGTAGGAAGTCTTCTCTCGTGAATATCCTCTCTAAGAAACATAGGTTTTATATGAGCAGGCAAGAGTACAGAAGTTCTAATTTGGAGCCAGAACATCCAAGAAACTGGATGAACAGCCAAGGTAGGCCTTGATCCTGAATCTGAACCAGCCTCTGGCAAAAAGCTGTTCAACCTTTGGGTAAGAAAATAAGATTCCAATGACTAAAGAAGCAAATGTATACTACATTTAACATCTTTTTGCTTATGACTCAAGGTTGTTTCCAGTTATGTGTCACCTGCCTTAAGTCCTAACCTTGTCCTTTTGGTGATATCCCGTGTACTTCATTGATCAGGGAAGGCAAACGCAAAATCCAGGAGCCAACTTTTGTAAGCATGTGCTGAGAAGGCATAAAAAGAAGTGCCACACTATGCACCTGCACAGCACAGTCAGGATCTGAATCAACCTTTTAACTGCCACATCAGCAAACAGAGCAACTCCTGGACCAGAGCCTGCATCCATTCTGTGGAGCGACAGACTGCAGTACACAGCATGGCCCACAAAAGCTGCAGCATCCATCAGCAGGAGAATGGGAATCTTTATGCTCATGCTGGCTCATTTGTGCTTTGCAACCTCCAAGAAAAATTATTAGTATTGGTCCAAGGGAGAGGGGAGAAAGATAAATATGAGAGCTCACTTCTATCTTAGGCCAGGAATTTCAAATGGGCAATAGGATTTATTTCCTTTTTAATGCAGATTTTCAGGTTTGGAGAGAAGCATGGGAGAGAGAATATGTATTAAGGCAAAAGATTTCTTTCTTGAGCTTGTTTAGTGAGAAAGTACTCTTCAGTAGCCACTGACATGTTCTACATTAAAATAATTATTTTTTTTTTTTAAATTAAAAAGTAGAAATTCTCATTACAGTGTGCCAAAATAGTGTTTTGCCATATCCTGGATTTATCAGCCTAAAATTACAAGAAAACTTGCCAAAAAAAAAAAAAAAAATGTGGGCATGAGACAAAAGGCAGAGTGAACCACAAGGCAGAACACTGTCAGAAAAATCACATAAAAGCAATGAGTTATACCAAGGGACATAAGCATCATAGAGCTCCATAAAATGAAAAAGTTCCATTGATTTCCTCTCAGCTCCATGAGTGGGCTCCTTTATCAAATGCTTTTGAAAGTAAGACCTCCTGCTGGCTTTCTTATATTAAACTGGGGAAAGAACATATTCCATTGTCAGGATTGTTGCAAGGATACAATCAGGTTTGGCATCCCAGCTCACAGAAACTAGGCAACTTAGAAAAAAATTCCCCATACTCATAGTTGCCATTTTTCTTTTCTAATAGAAAGTTGAATAAAATTACTTTAAAACTCAGTGACATCAAAGGTAGATAACATTCAAACAAATGACCTTTCTTCCTACTACACATTTTCCTTCTCATTATGATACAGTGATAATTGCCTGAAGATTGCATATTGTTAAGGCAAGCTCTTGTCACTTACAAAATCCCTCTTTAGGTCACTCTCCTGACAAGCAGAATCATGAACTCAAGGCACATTTCTATTCAGTTGTACTGAAAATTAATACGACAGCATCTCACTTTGGTTAATTAAATCTACTTAAAGTAGTTTGATTGCAATCCAGACTAATAAGCATTTAGAAAAAAAAAAATAAAAGTAAATACATTTTAA
>JAOEGS010009307.1:0-14370 GCA_025447755.1 Corythornis vintsioides | reverse complement strand
TCAACAGCAATTTTGGGGGGAAAAGAAAAGAACACTGACAAGGAAGAGAATGTTAAAGAAATATAGCAGCTTAGAAAGTTAATGTACAATGAAAAAAACCTTTCAAAACATTTAATAAGATTGTGGTTATTTCATTATATTTTAATTTTTTTTTTATGACTTTCTAAGCTGAACATGGATCTTCACTGTATTCCTGCTTTTTCCTGACCCTGGTTCTGAGCTGTTCTAACAGCAGTTAGAATGCTAGCCTTAACTACAGTGACATATGCATACCCTTCTTCACCTTCACTTCTCAGAAAACATTTATATTAAAGAACTGGAAGCAAGCATCATAAGGTTAGTTATGCCAGTGGCAGACTAGCCAGATATTTGCCTTGGGAAAAGGAAGCCCATGTCCCCTTAACAGCAATCCCTGTGCTGAATAAAAGACAGAGTATTAAAAATAACTAAATATGTGAGACAGGAAACTTTAAAAAAAAAAAAAAATCTATGTGAAGGCATTACTGTGCTTCATTCTTAGTCAATTTAACACTAAATAGCAACTGCTTGTGCTGTTGTCTTCTCTGAAGAGACTTCTCATTCAAATTTTTGTGTTCTTCATTACTTCCATTGGTCAGACTTCAAAAAAAAAAATATTTCTCATTATGCATCAGGAATAAAGAAGTTCCACAATGCACTGCTTTGATCGAACAAGACAGTTCAATGGAAAACAGAGTTAAGGCTAGTAGCTCACCAGATTTTTAAAATTTAGGAGATACTTAAGTACAACCATCAATTTGTGCTATCACGTGTGAAGTAAATATAGATTTATGTAGATGGGACATCTACGTCTACAATAAATCTCTACTCTTTGATGTATTTGAAAAAACTCTTATTGTTTTCTTTCACCTCCATGTTGAGGCTA
Source organism: Corythornis vintsioides (assembly GCA_025447755.1). Classification (NCBI taxonomy): domain Eukaryota; kingdom Metazoa; phylum Chordata; class Aves; order Coraciiformes; family Alcedinidae; genus Corythornis; species Corythornis vintsioides. The sequence continues at coordinate 13,466 of JAOEGS010009307.1, read as the reverse complement.
TGTTCCAAGAGAGCCTTGGCCTTTCTTGTTGAGTCTCTACATACCCTGGCCACATTTCTATAATCCTCCCAATTAATCAGACCCTCTTTTGACATAGTGTAAACCTCACTTTTCCATTAGAGTTAGCACTTTCCTTTCCTTGAGAAAAGTCACAGGAGGTGGGGAGAGAAATTTCACCCAGGAATGTCAGCAGTGGCACTGGAAAATGTCATGGTGCAAGTAGTATAAATGTAAATTAAGACATGGTACTGTGGAACAGGAACTTTATGATTAGGGATTTTTTCTTTCTTTCCTTTTTTTTTTTTTCTAATCTGTATGGAGATTATTTATTATTTATTTTAAACACTGAGACCACCATCTGAAAAGTTACACTGTTATGGATCACTAGAGGGACACTCCACAACTAATATTTTCACCCAGATGGCTCAATATCTCTGAGCAACAGATATTATATCTTCAGCAAGCTTAGAAGACTCTTTGCTGATTCTCATGGCACCCCTTTCTGTAACCTCTCACCTTTAATTCTATGTTCCTTCTTCTCTTCATGTCCCTCAGTCCCAGGTGAAGCTACATGCTCTGAACTCCACACATATTACCTCTTTTCCTGCCCTTGCCCATTCTGAAACCTCTGTAAAATGTTATTTTCTTTTCAATTATTAAACTGTTCATGAGTTTTACTGTCTTCCAATTCTCTTCTCCATCCCACTGCAAGGGGAGGAGTGAGCAAGCATCTGTTTGGTGCTTAGTTGCTGCCTGGGGTTAAATCACAACAATTACTTCTAAGCTAACAATTTTTAGAGCTTTACCTTTCATATTTTCATTTCTGACTTGCAAGCAAAGGCAATTATCTACTGCACACTACAGATCTGTAACTCCCAGCTACCTCTAAATGGAACCCATCAATTAATTGCACTTTGATTTCCACAGCTGAAAGTGAAACCGTTCTCATCAGGTAAATTCTAAATGCATAATCAAGGCAACATGAATTCCTGTCATGATATTTTACTTGTAGCAGCCTATAAATGTCCTCAATCACTTTTCAATTTGTTTAGCAAAATCAAAATATAAAAGGCCACGCATGGATTTTAAAAACTTTAAATGGTTTAATTTTATAATACTTACTAAATTTTCATAATTACCACACATCTGTCCACTTCATTTTATGGATCAAGCCCATAAAGCCAGCACTCATTAGTATGCTGAGGCTGGTTACACGCCTCATGAGCAAAAGCCTTTTGATAAGTGAGATGAAAATATATATGTACTTCTTCAGCTCTCACACACATCTTAGATGCCTTGCTGAAACTGTAGATCCTCCAGTGTGATTTTTTTCCCTGAAATTCCCATCAGGTTTACTAGGCATTATTGGAATTAGTCGTGCATAATGGTTTGATCCAAACTAACATTAAGTAGAAAAAATGTGCAAGAACACACTAACAAGAAAGTAAAACAACAAAGCATTTTGAAAGGATTTTTTTAAAAAATTAGAACACCAAAAGTCCTGTTCTTCTTAGTGTATCCTTAATGCACAATGATTTAATCTTGGAATCAATTTATCAACTGCTTTTTCATATGCTTATAAAAGTATGGTTCACTTCTCAGAATTCTTTCCTGATAAAACTAAATTATCCAATTGAATAGCTCCATGCTCCAAACTGTTAGCAGAGCAACTACTTAAAAAAAAAAACCAAAATCTTCTTGGGGTAAGGAATTTCTTTTTCTACTTGCATCAAATTTGAGCACACACCATTCCATATGTAGTTGTTCATTTATTCAAGTATGATGCACGTTATACATGCATTGCAGAAAAATCAGAATTAATTAGTGGAGGGATGGAAGCTGTCACTATGAATGCACTTTTAAATGGTTCAGCTGAATTTATTTAAAGTTTGTTCCTTTGCTAAGGACAAGTCAAAAACAAATCCACATCCACATCAGTGATGCAGCAAATGAAGAAATTTCAAGACCTACGGGAAAATTTCAGTGGCTTGACACAACACTATGCTTCATTTTGTCATCTAAACAATGAGGATTACTATTTAGCCATCAAAGACTGTACAAATAAAGGAACACATACCAGAGAACTTCTACTCGGGTATTTTCAAATGTATAATGTAAGAAATGTAAGAAAATTTTTCACAGGAACACCCCAGGCTGCCGAGGGGACACAGAAATGCCAGACACAGGCTGTGGAAACACAGGCTGAACAATGCTAGGGCAGTAAGGGGGAAAGCCAACTCTATCTAAACTCTGCAGGTCTCAGGGGGTCTGGGGCCTGCTCTAGTTACTCTTTTGGGTTGCACCAGTGAGAACAGTGGACCTGAGCCCACAGGTAGCTGTGAATGAAGGAATAAAGAAACAATCTCCAAATGAATGGAGACTGTTACAATAAAAATTACAAACACTGAAAAATCCTTAACTGCTACAATGGGAATTCAATTTGTGGCAAGAGCTGCTTGCTGAGGCAGATCATCACACCTTCTTGCACAGGCTGTTTTCATCCATTAAGTCCTCCATCCTCCCAGTCCTGCTGGTTGAATGTCTCCCTTTCCTTACCCATCTCTCACTGTTCTGTCCCCCAAGGTATTAGCCTTTCAGTCCTCTGTGCCTCTGCTGCACCTCTCACTGTTTGCTTTAGGCTGGATGCTGCACCTTTTCCATGCAGACACTCTAATGGACACACAGAGATGTACATGCACACACTGATGCATACTTTTTAGCAGCAGATGGTACACTCCTCCAAGGATTATTCAATCTTGAAAGCTTTTCTTTTCCTCCCACACAACTCATTTCACCTAAGCTGACAGCATCTTGTCCTGCCCACTCTCCATTAGCCCAGCATTTTCTTACTCCTGTGTCATTTCCAGCAGTGATTCACAAGCCCACAAATTATACTGCCATTACTTATATTTGTTTATGAAACTGCCAACAGATGGATAATGGTCTTCCAAAATAATAGTTACCTCCAGGCACGTACATTGACAAAGTACCATGAAATGCTTTTGTTTACACCCTGTGCTCTTCTTTATGATACATGAAAAGTGTCTTAAATGGTTTCTGAAAGTCTTTTTGACTTAACTGCTATTCCTCGGTGGATTCAGTTTTCCATAACATTGTAGACTCTTTGTGATCTCCCAGGCAAATGGGAAGCCAAGAATCAGTATTTCTGCTACTCTAATCTCCTCAGAAGAAACAATCAGGAAAAATTATTTCTTTCAGGACTTACAAAAAGTTGCAAAAAAGGTCTAGTGATCTCTTTTTTTCCTGCCTCCGTTGCATATTAGCACTTTGTCTTTAAGTGAACACAAAAGGAATAGAAAAATGAATTCATTCTGAAATGACTTTAAAAAAACTTATAATTTTGCCCCTCTTTAAGTCTGAATAAAATTATAGACTTGCCTATTTTGAGGAACTGCTTATTTTCAGACTTATGCAGGACTGATTCAGGGTTGAATGGAAACATTCCCGGGCAAAATACAAGGATTAAACAGGAAATATTAACTCAGCTTTGATCATTGAGTTTGAATGTTGCTATAGTCGCTCAGCAGTTTTGTAGAATTCATTTTAAAATATCACTGATGTCCATGTCACAAGAAACTCAGAAAGGCAGTGTAGCTCTCAAAAGTAGATTTTGGATGTAATCTTTATAAGGGTAATGGGATTCAGCTCATTTCTGATGTGACCTAACTTAGAGGAAGACATTCTTAGCAACACTGAATCTAATGCAAGTGTTCCAAGTTCCTCTGATCATTTATATATATATATGTCTGTAATTTTATTTTGCAATTGATTAGCTAATGTTTTTCTTCAATCTGTAATGAAGTCAGCAGCAACTCTGAACCATGCACTCATGATGATATTAATGTTTTATTTTCTGCCCGTAGCCTTTTTGGTGACTTCCCAAAATCTCATGGAACAAGCATAGTTTTCCTAACAGTGAAAGTTCCAAAACAAGAAATTAAAAGTTTACATCATTATAATACATATTAAAACAGCAGGTTAGTAACCAGTAAAACAGTTGCTAAATACTTTTTATGAGGTATTTTTAAATGTTTACATTTCTCTTTTAAAAAAAGAAACACATAAATCAGAGAGACTCATTTGTACCCTCCAGAAGTCCCTGAATCAAGATGTTTTCCCAGTGTATTTAACTTGCAAATCACTGCAAGACAATAACTGGTACACCTGACTGCACAGTTCCCTATTCTTCCTTCCTGATCTCTCATTTAGATTTTTTTTTTATTTGTGCTTTAATAATTTGCCATTAGTTTCTTTAGAGAGAGTGGGTAAACACACCACTGAGAGAATCTGATCTGCAGATCCAGGCAAGCCTAGCAGTGATTAGAACCTAGCTGCAAAAGACTAAACCACAGCCTTAGAAAACTTAAAATTATTTAACAGTCCCAAAGAAATGCTAGATATGATCAGCCCATTGCATTAAAAAAAAGGGTTCTTTGCCATTCAATGTACACATACTGCCTAACTAGCCCAAGGGCTGGATGACAGACCAACAAGTAAGAAACAGACTCTAATGTAAAAAGAATTTTTAAAATATTTTAGTTGCAGATATCACATAGAATAGAATCTGAAACATATAAAGATCATTTCTGGAGCTGAAAGATGAGGTCAGGGGTTGTGTTTTTTAAGATTAGTTTAAGTTCAGCAGTTGTTTACAGATTTCTGAATGGGACAAGGGATTAATAGGCACAGTATTTGGCTCCCCACTGGATGCCTAAAGTTCCTAGGCTACAGGAATCATATTGCAGTGTGCCATAATAACTTCTGAATGTCGTAATAAATACACTTCCAGAGAACACAAAACAATAATAATGAAAAAAAGTTGAATGACTTTTACAATATAATTTCAGAAAAAGCCAGGAATATAATGCACTGTACATAATTACCATACTGGAATGACACATTAATGACCATGCTGCATATGGAATGAAACTTTCCAAAGGGTCATATCTGCATTCTGCCATTTTTGAGTCTCTGGCAGGACTATTTACAGTGCACATGTGTGGAAAATTGACAGATTCTGCACATTTGGTGCTCTTTTCATTATGTTTGCTACTTTCAGCAGAATATAGGATTTTAGATTTAAAATATGTTTCCTAGCTCATCCCACTGTATAAATCAATGCATTAAGCCAGTCTAGCAGAAAGCTAGAGACAGACACAGAAAAAAAATGTTCTTATTCTAAGATTTAAAAAAATAAATAAATTTAAAACCCAACATTTTCTTATATAAGCAATGATGAATAAACATTTCAATAGTGAGTTATAGACTAAAGCATAAACCATTTTCCACCTGTTCCAAAGGTAGGGGGAAAGAGGGCACAAAAATTACCACAGAGAAGAAAAAAAATTATTGACTCACGACAGATTTGATGCTTAAAGAGAAACATACTGTTTAAGTAAGTAAGGAATGCATCTGTTCAGCCAATTAAACTCATTCTTCATAAAGGTGGCAAAAAAACGTTTTTAGAGGAAGTAAGTTTATACTCCAAACTATAAGGTATACATCAGGCTTTAGGAAGCTAATTAAAGGCATTTGTATTTATTTGTAGGGATATTGCAGCAGGCTTCTAGTTAAAAAAAGAGTGGGTGCAAATGTTTATTTCTGGAGATGCTTGCTTTGTCACATTTCACAATTCCCGTTTAATTTGTTTTATTCTTTTGAGATATTATCAGAAGATAATTATAATATCTCCTGTACACATATAATTATTTATCTTATTGTCTTTCTGACTGTCTCTAAGGCTTCTAAAGAAAAATAATCTAAAGCATAGCAAGAAAAAATTAGAGTCAGAGGTAGAAGAACATGCTGTAAATTATGGTTAGAAAATTGAGGAAATTGTGATTCACTATCAAATACTATAATGGATAGGATAACCAATTCATCATTGGAGGTAAGTTTGTTTCCTTATGCCTCATAAAGACACTTTGCTTCTTAAGACAATTATAAGTAACTCACATTGCAACTTTATGAATAATCAGAAGGCATGGTATGAGGGTTGTCCATAGATTTTTCTCTTTGGTTGCTGTCCTTGATTGAGAATAAAACTAATTCTGTTCAGTGATGTTACCTCTCAGCCCAGTCTCTTCTAACTCACTGCACTTTCTGAAGTGAATGGCCTAGTTTCACAGGCAGTGTCTGCTTCTGGCAGTGATAGCACTCCACATTTAGAGTTACTACCAAGGACTGGTGTGCAGAAAGGCTCTTGTTTATACTTCCTCCTATGCAGACCAAGGTCACTACTAAATCTTGTATACTCTGTTGCGGGGTGCAGAGAGTGAAAGGCCACCCCTGCATGGAGGAGTGGACAGAATGGGTGACCCTAAACTGACCATCAAGGGATTACATCCCATATACAACACATTCATTATAAAGCTGACAGATCAGGAGGGTCAAGCCTCTTCTTCAAAGGTCAATGTCTGAGGAGGACTCTGTCCCTTCTGCCTTCAATCCCAATCTGGGTGTTCCTGAATGCAGTTCCAGAATCCAGTTCCTGAACCTGGTTCCCATCTGTCACTAAGTCCAGTCTGGGACTTCCCCAGGGCAAGCTCCACAGCATCAGTGTTGACAGTGACATAATTACTATCAGGGGGGTTGGTTTGCTACTGGTTTTGTATGTATTGATATATATTTCATCTTATTATTACTATTTCATTAAAGCCATTCAGGTTTCTTTTCTAATCCATAAATCTCTCTCCTTATTCTCTTCTCTTGAAGGAGGGAGAGGCATTAATAGACTAGTGGCCAGCCCTTAACCCTTGACATATGGCAAAATCACTTATGGGCAAGGTAAATATCTTCTTGTCTGAATACTTAACTCTTGCTATTTAGTTTGAGGGTTGCTGAGGCATTTGGCTGAAAGTGAAAATGCAGTAAGAACTGACCACTTGATCTTTTACAATAGGTCCATTTGCACTATTCCATTGTACAAGAAAGGCTTCAAGGAAAGAGAAAATAGCCCAGAGGGAATAAGAACCAGAATTACCAAAGAAATAATATGTTAGACAGAAGTTAGAAAAAGTGACCAAGAATGATCTCCGGGGAAATAGGTGAAAATAGAAGGTGAAAAAAAAAGGAGCATGTGCTGGCCAGATCATTACCTCTAGCTTAGCAAGGCAGAAAGATTAAATACTTGTAGATCTGGGAAAAGGGAAAAGAATGAGAAACTAAACTGTTATCTTGACAGCACCCTTCCTCCAGCTATGTGATAATCAGTGAGACTGAGCAGACAATCATTAATACTACAAAGAAGAAAATTATCTCTATGTGGCATTTGGCCAAGCCACACTAACTCATTGCAGGCTAGATCAGACTTTCTTTACAAGTCCACATCTTTTATTATTTTCAGTAAGACAGAAAGCCATGTACCCTTGTCTAAAATTGGTTCTATGCTATGGAGACAAAGAGGTAAACAAATGGACCTTATGGACCTTAAGGAACTATAAGGGAAGATATCAGATTTAGCTGAAGGAAAATCCAAAGGGTACAATCCAAAAGATTGACTGGGCTGTGACAATGCATACAGGAGAGGGGAAACAAAAAATAAAACACTATTGTAAGAGAAGGAATGAGAAAAGACAGAAGAAAGAATGAAGTGAAACAGACTTTGGAAAGGTCAATGTCAAGGACTCAGGGGACTATGGTAGCTATCACCTGTCTTAAACCCATATCACATGGAAATTGATATTTTCAGCAGCCTGAGAATTACCTCACCATGTTAAAATTTAAAAAAAAAAAAAAGGTGACATATTTTCTCCAGACTAAGTGGACTTCTCATTGTAACTAAAACATGCTGAACACTCTATATTGATATTCCAGACATGTCTCTGGGATTTTGGTTTCTTTGTACATATTATAAATAATACATATATATTTATACCATATATATATGGTATAAAGCCCAGATGGTTCTGTTATGTTTTCTAGTATTTGCACTGCAGTCCAGTAAGTGGAGTGTTATAAGCAGTGGCCTAGAAATTATTCACAAGTCAAAAACCATGCAAAAGGAGAAAAGAAATTACATAGTAAATATCTTGATAGGATTTTTTTTGCTCATTTTGAGAAAGTAGAATTAACAATTCTTTAAAAATTGTCTTGAAACCAATAGATTTCAGATAACTGAAAAAAGTCTTTTTCAGATACTGTTATTTCAGCTCCCACACTTTGATTGTGCTGTATATTATTTCATGGTTCAGTGGAAAGTCTTCAGAGAACATAAAACCTCTAATTTGATATCCTTGTTTAAACCACCTCTGCATGTATAAAATCAATAGCTAAACCACAAAAGGTTCCAGAAATAAGCAAATAAACTAATTATAGTACTTCAGCTTTAATTAGCACTAAGAATTTTCCAAACACCACTGCTATCTGTCACTGTTGACCTAACAGTAACCCACTTTAAGTTCAGGAGTTTTCCTTGTGTAGATTATGCAGAATCAGAGCCAAGAACAAAGACTTTCAATCATTCTGCTGGACGTCTCCAGCTACAAGATATTGGGTTTTTTATGCAACACTAGTCAATCTTAATGTTTAGTGCACTGAACCTTAGTCAAAAATTACAGGATGATTCTAAGACAACGTGTAATTGTAACTACTCACAAAGGACAAAGTAGGCACTTTCAGGAACCTGAGGCAACTCAAACAACATATGTTCTAAGGAAAATCCTCAGTCATGGGAAAGCTGGGATGCATTTCTCCCATAGTCTGTGTCAGCCTTACTATGTATATGTGGGCAAACAGCCGTGAGGGAACAAGAGGCAAAGTTAAACTGTGCTTGAGTTTCCACCCTCCTGCACCTTTATGAGTACAGATGGAGTTACTGGGTGCACAGGTGGCATCATTCACTCCACAGTGCCAAGGAGGCAAAGGCACAAGGCTGTGACACTAGAAGACAGGAAGCAGCTTTAGTGAATACCTGCATACAGGCATCTTAGCTCCTCAGACCACAACAGCATGACAGTGTTATCTAACAAGCTTTCGCTGTACACCTTAGACCCATACATCCAAATGAGAATTCTCCACATATCTAATAGTTTAAGCCCCTTTCCCACAAGTCCAAATTAAAGTGGGAAACAGAGGAGGTTCTTATCACTCAGATTCCTGCAGGTATGGAGTAAAGCAGATGGAGTAATCCCAAATTCAGCAGTAACCTCTGCAGAGTCCTGAGTCAATGATACAGTTCCCAGAAGAGCTGCATTTATTCATCTGAGCTCTTGTGTTGAGCTAGTGAATGCCTACATCAGGGAAGCACTTACCTGGAGACACCATGTGTGCATACACATAATGCTATGTGTAGGCTGGGTCACAGAAACACATGGTTGAAGGTTGACATTTTAGGCCTTGGCAAAACATTATCATAAGCCTAGTACTCAGACCTGCAATGAGAGATTGAAAAAAAAAATAAAAATGTATCCACTAACATTTATGGAAAATATGGCAAGATTTTAATGTCTTGACTATCTCTCCTACTAGATTGCTTATCAAACCAAGCTTCTTAGATCAGAAGTTAAAGATCCCAGGCCCTGAGCAGCCAAGCAAGGATATTTCAGTATCTACAGCTCTGCTCCATCATAATCCTAACATCCAGCAACAATGGGAATGCCAATCTGATCCAGGTTTCAGAGTTGCCCACCTCCTTCCCTATAGGTGAAAAAACAGAAAAATCAGCAAAGAATTCCCCAGCAAAATCAGGAGATTAAGACTTTCAAAACCAAAACTTTCTTCAACTTTTTGCCTGCAGAGCAAGCTGCCCAGAAACATAATGTAAGCATTTTCAGCATGTCAGAATTTCCCCAGCACAAAAATGCTGAATTTTTAGTTGCTCTCCTGAAAACTCACTTTCAGAGAAGCTTGAAAGAAGTACATGCTTTCAGAAATACACAGCTTTCCTGTTCAGCTGGGGCAGGGGAAAACAGCTTATGTGTGGGTATTCTGTGTCAAAACCAACATATCTTTCTTAACACTGTTTTAAAAGAATTAACCTGAAGCTTTTTCTATTAACATTAATGAACACTATCCACTTAAATACCTTGTAAAGAGAAGAGAGCATGGACACTATCAGTACATGGATAATCAGCAATTCTTACAAACCACAGAAGCCCAGAGAGAAATTCATGTTTTAAAAGAGTCAGTTTGTGATTAAAACTGACACATCAGGGAAGCATATTCCACTCCAATTTAAATTATTGTTTTTCTTTAGGTTCTTATATTGTTTGTGACAGATTATATTTTTTTTTTGCAAGATATTCTGTGTTTTTATTGTCAGCACATGCACATGTGCTGCTTCAGCACTCCAAAGTACCAGCTTCAATTAGTGTAATATTCTCATTAAGATGTTTATAATATCTACCATGAAAATACAACCAGGGAAGAAGATAATATAGGCCTGTTTGAATAACTCAGTTAAATCAAAGGCATGGCCTTTTTAAAAGTAAACAATGTTTTTATTAACACAAATATTACACATGTCAAAGTCCTGTGTGTCTTCAGTTATGGCAGGAGCTAGGTACCAGAGGCACAATAGAACTTATCTATTCAGCTACATTTGGTATCAGACTGACATTAAGAAGGAGATAATACCTTGAAAGAAAGGCAGGTCTCATCTTCCCAGTTCTGGAGTTAGCAGCACTTTTTGCAGCACTAGTCTTGAACAGCCCTCATGAAAAACCCAACTGTGGCATTCCTTACTCACGTATGGGCTTGTGTTGATGGAAGGTCTTTTTGCCCCTCTTTTATCCCAAGTCTTTAGGAGATTTTACAAGTTATTGAAATTACAGACAGTCCCCAAACTGTCCACTAAAATCTACCTCTAGTCTGTTTAGCTTCCATCTGGGCTTAATGTCAGCCATAACCAGCTTCCCACTCTTTCCACTGCTCCCTCCTTCCTTCTTTCCTCTTTCATATGACACCCACACAGCCTCAAGGATACCATCCCTAAACAAGTAGGAGACTAGGGAACAAACACCTATGTATCACCTCTGAACCTTTCCTCCAGGCTCACTGACACTCCATGGTCAGCAGCTCCACATCCTGATGTAGCACAAAAGCAGCACCATGTGTGAGTGAACTACAAGTCAGATCGCTCTGGATGGATTGTTCTTTGAAGAGTGCACATTAAAACTGCAAATGCTGAATGAGTGCACCACAGGTGTATTAAAACAGTTCAACCTCCAATTTGCTACCCTCACAGAAAAAGTTTCTTACACATCTTTTACTTTCCCAAAATGAGGTTGAACACACAGACACATGCACACATTTCAGAATTATATCTCCTGCTCACAGAAAGTCATTATTACAATCTTCCCTGTGAAATGATGAGAAAAATCCTGGAATTATATATGCAAAGGTACCCAACTGTGAGTACACAGGGTACATGTAATTTCACTATTTGTTAAATTGTATTATCAAAGAAACCTTGCAGAGAAACTGCAAGCAAAGCTAAACTTAGAGAATATAGCCTGAAATTTACATTTTATGCATTTGTAGCTGATATGAGTAAGTTCAGAAAATAAGTCGTTCCATCCAGTTTTCTGACTGAGAAGACCATGATAAGGGAGTCAGATGTTTACTGCCCTCAAAAAAAAGGTTTTTTTAATCTCTTTAGGCCAAAAACATATTAAAAAAGCCTATATTTATTAACATACTATATAACAATATTAAATAACCATTCAACATTATAATAAGAAATACCTGTCTGCAAGGCTATTATTTTACATGTTCCCCTGCTCTTCAAGTTTTCATAAATGTTTCATCAAAATGACATTTTGATATTATTTTGTTTTTCAGAATCCTAATATTATATCCTAAAAGGCTCAGGGGAAAAAAAAAATTACTATATTTTGCCCCTATTCTTTCCTGAAGGTGATGTGGGCAACCATAAAGATGGCCTGTTTGGAAGTAGGATATTACTGAGCAAAATAAAATTATCTGCTTAAAAATGCCAACAAAAGCCTGACAGCCTGCAACTCTGACCCTGGGAACTAAGTATGGGAACCAGAACATCCTTGAAAAGTGCAATTGCCCTTTTTGAATCATAGAATGCTTTGGGTGGGAAGGGACATTTAAAGGTCACCCATTCCTGAGATATCACCAAGCACAAAAACAAGGAACTGTAATGGCAACTTATCATCTGAAAAGGTGGAAAACAGTCTGAAAAATAAAATTGCTCTGAAAGAACAGAAAATATCACCTATTGGCTGTTACAGGTAAAAAATAAAAATTAACATAATCTACTGGCTGCTCAAAATAAGGTGTTCTATGCACTACATTATAAAAAGGATTTAATTTTTATCAAAAAAAAAAAGGAAGTCTCTCTCTCTCTGGCATCATCAGAGAACTTTCTCTCATGCATGTACCTTTTCCTAAACAGCTTGAATTCCACATGAACTTTCTACAAGATCTTGGACTTTCACCAGGAACACTTGTCTGACTCCAGACTAAGTACTCTAAGTACTTTATTTACAGGAATAACTATTTATTACAGATTGAGCCTGTGATCAAGGAAGTCTAAAAAACAGCAATCAGATGAAGAATTATGTTTCTCTATAATTTCTCTCTTAAGATGTAACCATGATGGATGTTGAGCATCTAACACACTCATCAGTCCCTAATGTACTCAGGAGTGTGACCTTAGTCTCTCAAAGGAATTTAACAGATTACATTGAAGCTGCCTCTACAATGCCCTGAACACACACAGGAGCTACAGAGCTAAGATTATTAAAGTAAGCTAGTCCTTAAACACATGTGAGAAGATATAAATCTTTTCTACAACAGGGACAATAAGGCAGTTGGCTACAAGAAAATCTTTGAAGATTGTGCAAGTCTTGCAAATTTAACAGAATATGGCTTTTTAGCTGATGTTACTGCTGTGAACTATAGAACCTTGGCTGAGCTAGTGAAGATTTCCACTAGAATAAGGCAAAGGAAAACAGTGCAAAAATTTCAGAGTACTTACCAGATGAAAGTAAGTAATGTTCAGTCTGAAGCAATCAGCAATCAGACTTCCAGACCTGCAGCTTTGGAGAAACATGTCTAAAAAGAAGATATACTTATTTCTGTAACTGTCTGATGGCAGCTAGACAATGGCAACAGAGGTGATTTTTCAGAGAAGGTGTTAAATTTTCCACAAGGACCAGCAAATTTGCAAAGAAGTGCTGAAGTCACTTGAATTTCTTGTCTATATAGTGCAATGCCTTATAAATTTCTTTGGAATTTAATTTTTGTGCTTTAAACAATCTTTAAAATACTTGATGTGAGGATAATAATAGTACCTATTTCATATTTTTTCCTTTAAATAAGTAATAGATTCTCTTGAGCCAAACTCCATAGTAACAAAATGGGACAGTGGGTTATTGTTTGCTTTGGTTTTGTCTCCATTGAGTCACATTAGTCAGAAGTTGACTAAATTAATTGCCTGATTTTTTTTTTTTTTTAATTTATTATTTCAGTGA
>JAOEGS010009304.1:0-19394 GCA_025447755.1 Corythornis vintsioides | reverse complement strand
ACTCCTCCCAGTTTGGTGTCATCAGCAAACTTGCTGAGGGTGCTCTCTACCCCCTCGTCCAGGTCATTGAGGAATATATTGAATAATACTGGACCCAGCACTGACCCTTGGGGGACTCCACTAGTCACAGGCCTCCAGGCAGACTCTGCTCCACTCACCACAACTCTCTGGGCTCTGTCCTTTAGCCAGTTCCCAATCCACCTCACTGCACAATCACTCAATCCTCAAATCACTCAAAACTCTCTTACTAGATTTCCTACTCTTTGGGATACACTGATCTTGAGCCTGGAGCAAATGGAGTTTGAAGATGCTGAAGTAAAAAATATGCAAAAGTGGGAGCACCCGGGAACTTTATGTCTGGCTGAATATAGGAGATTTCTCAGTCTCCTTTAATTGCCTCATATAAGGAAAAGCAAAAAAAAAAAAAAAATCCACGAAAGGATCTTCATACTATCTTGAAAAAAAATGTTTCCCATTTGAAATTCAGAAGTATAAATTACAAAGAAGCCATTTATGGACCACAAATCCTTGGCAGAGCTGTCTTCCCAAATGGAGGAAGTGAGTAATGAATGGAGGAAATTAGGTGTTTTATAAATTCTTAATTATCACTGTTCTTCAATAAGATATATGACTTCAGATGAGAACCACATAAATTAAAATTACATCTATTTATATTATAATGGAAACATTGTGAGGTTTCTTCAAACATCTGGAATTGGACATAGAATTACAGTATGTTAGGGGTTGGAAGGCACCTGTGAAGATCATCTAATCCAACCCCCCCCCGCCAGAACAGGATCACTGAGGGCAGCCCACACGGGAACAGATCCTGGTGGGTCTTGAAAGTCTCTAGAGAAGGAGAGTCCACAACTTCCCTGGGCAGCCTGTTCCAGGCTCTGGCACCCTCACAGGAAAGAAGTTCCTCATATTGAGGTGGAATCTTCTATGCTCCAGTTCATACTCACTGCTCCTAATCCTATTGCTGGGCACTACAGAAAAGAGACTGGTGCCTTCTATTTGACACCCACCCTTCAGATATTTGTAGACATTAATAAAATCCCCTCTCAGTCTCCTCAAGGCTAAACAGCCCCAGTTTCCTCAGTCTTTCTTCATAGGGGAGATGCTCAAGTCTCTTAATTCTCCTTGTAGCTCTACTCTTTCCAGTAGATCCCTTTCTCTAGTAGATCCCTGTCTCTCTGCATATCACTAAATTTCCACGGGGTCAGTGCTCTTCTGACCTACAATTATATTTATGGAAAGAAAAACTGCTGTCAAGAAAACATTTTGCATCAGATTGGTTTTCCTCATATGCAGACTAATAGTATTAATGTCTCAATATTCATACCCACAAAGAAGAAAAAAAAATAAACATGGCATTGTCATTATTAAGTAATTTTGCTTTTTTGGTGTGTTAATATATGCCATAGCAATAAGCACTCACAAAATATAAAACTGATGTTTTAACAGATACTGTGATGCATCTTCTAAGCACAACACAGTATCTTTCCAGCAGATGCTCCCATCTTAAGAAAAGGACACTTCCCCCTTCCCCAGCAATGATTCACCCTAAGGCCTCATAACAATTTGGAATAATCTTGGGGACCTTAAATTCAAGCCTCTGTTCTCAGTCTCAATATGAAGGTAGATGTTTTTCATTACCAATTTGCAGTGACACTCCTCAGGTAAAAATCTTGTACTCAAGTAAAATAAAACAAAAAGATACAACAAAAAAGGTGGTTGTGAAATTAGCAGCTAAAATCCTACATAAACCACTTAGAAAAACATGCTCTTGCTATATATATATATATATAAAGGCAAAAGATGGATAAATCTATCTATCATTGGCCAGATACTCAGAAACCTCTCCATGATTAGAAACAGTTAATCCACAATCCTCTTGAACAATTTTATGTAAGGAGCACACCATCTATATAAATAGATTATTAGTGGGATTTTTTTATTAGCCAAAGGTATACAGGATTTGTAAGATTAAAGCAGGCAGCCAGCACAGTACTACATTATCATTTTAATTGGATAAAAGCTAACTGGATGATAATACTGCTGTATGAATTACTAAGCAATGGCAATAATCTGCTTGGGAAAAAATGGAATGTCCCAGAAATGAGGAAATATTTCTCCCATCCAACCTTGGGGCACTGCCCTGCTATGAACATCACCTTCCTGACAGCTTTAAAGCTCCAGAGCATGTAAGACTGCCTCTGCCTTTTTATTATTTTTTGCCTGCAGAAATGACAACGAAACTATGTGTGTAATGTACTTTTACTTGCAAAAACAGACTTCTGAACATGAACGTATTCTGAGTACCAATCCAGACAGATCAGCTAAAAAGCTTCATAGACACTGATACAGTGACATAAACACATCTGTAATCAGTATTTCTGATATCCATATATTTCAAAGTAGATAGACATGGGTGAAATGTTCAGAGGCAGGGGTGGAACAAAGAGAAAAAAGAAACCTGCCCCTCAAAATAAAAGAAAAATAAAGAAAACCCAGGGTTTCTTGTGTAAACCACACCAGGGCCGTGGCTTCAGTGTCTTTAATTGGACACAAGTCTGACATGATGCCTGCCTTGTTCCTCCCATCTCTTGTCCATTTGCTGCTAGCACCTCTCCACGAACCAATGCCAACACCAAAGCTGGATCAAGGAACTGACCTATCTGTGAAAACATCCCCCCTAAGAATAAAAACTGCATCACAGTGGAAACTGCCATGGCTTAAAGAGGACCCAGGATGACCTTTAACAAATATAGGATAGATCTGTGCCAGACCAAAGTATCCACACAAGCATGGTCTGAAAAGGTGAAGGAAAAGAAAGCAGATTGACATCAACATTTCCTCTTCAAATGGGCTGATACTTATCAGCTCTATGGTTATAACACACTTTTCTCTACTTAATCATCAGACTATGCCCAGAATCTCTTTGGCTTATAACATTATTTATTAAAGGAACAGCTGCTACCAGTCCATCTCAGAGTTACACAATGTAAGATGTTTGGGAGATACACGTGTAAAGAAAAGAGCAGACAACTTACTATGATAACTCTTTATGTAAGAAGGCAGAAAAGAAGTGGTGAAACACAGCAGTATCAGTTGGATATGTTGTCCCCCCCTGAACACCTTTCATGCAATATCACAGCTGCAGGAGAGGCAGCATCTCTACAGACCACACCCAACACTACACAGCCCTCTCAGCAGGTTTTTTGGGCTCCCCTAAGGGCAAGACTTGGGCCAGTGAAGCTTCACTCTCTTCCCTAGGCATGCAGAGACTTGTCCAAGTGTGGTTAGATGGTCCTTTGTGAACGTCATTTGCAACCACAAGCATAGAACACTGATAAGAATGTAAAACATTTTCTTCTGGTCTTTTCTATCTCCACTTTAGCAGATGTCTTGACATCTTGATCATATGCTAAATGGTTGTCTGCTAGTTCAACTATGAACCAAAAAAGGCAACAGGACTACCCTGCATGCAGCCACTGCACTCATGTATTTTAGAGGGCAGAAGAAACAATCATATTCCTGGCACAACTGCTATGCCAATTAAGTGGAGCCATTCATCTAGACCATCCTATCTGTGAAATGCAAAATTAATCTAGGGGAAAATGCAGCATCACAGCTTCATTAAACACTGCAGTACACATTTACCTAAATATATATTTATTAAGACAATCCCTGTCCATTTTCAGGTTTTTTCTCCTCCCTCAGCCTCAAAGCAAAAGCATGTTCCTTCCACAAGAAAAACATTACTTTAAAAGGAGATGAGAAATTTATCATAAAAGCAACAACATACTGAGATCCTGATGTTTTTAATTTCATTTCTTTTCAAGATGTGAAAAAAAAAAAATGGCCTGTGTAGGAAAAAATGAGAGGGGATCTTTTGTTATCAACAAAAGAAAGGCAGGCAATATCTTGCAACATAAGCTCAAATTTTATTAGTCACTTGATCTGGAATATATTTTAATGGTAGAACACAGTCTGGGTTAAAAATCCCAGCCTTCTTTCTCAAGAATGTTACATGGTGAACACACTAAGGTTTAACTGCAGGATAAATGTACCATTAGTAGTAGACCCTAAATTTCCAAAATCTAAGCCTTCATTGACTTAAATAAGATTTAAAGACAGGCAGAGTGAGTGAATTAATCCAACTTTTGCTGTGGACCAAAAGCTAAGTAAAACAGAGGCCTTCAATAATTAATGCAAAGAGGGTTTAAGATACAATTCACCCAAACTTTTAAGCATGACTCTGAACATGTCAGAGTATACCAACACATATTTCTGTTGAAAATGACATTTGTTTTTAAGGACAGTCTGTGTTTCCAAAAATCTGGATGTTTTCCATGATTTTTCATTAAATGGGTCATTTTACTTAAGAGCAAAATGTATGGCTTTTTAGGCTGCTGAATTTAGAGCAGGAGAGGTTTAAAATTCATTTTCTTCTTCAATACAGTGGATATTTGGTTTGAGAAACTATAAAGAGCACATTATGCAGCCTAGATAAAAACAGTTCCTATTAGGGTGCAAACAACAAAGTAAAGTGGAGAGAAACCATTATCAAGGCAGCAAGCCCATTTTCACTGCATTTCAAATTCTCTTCTCAGAAGAAAGGGCTATTTTTTTTTCCTTTTCTTTTTAAAATCATCTGCATCTCTGGCAGTTCAACAAACCCTTTAAAAAAGTCTTCAGAATCTCTCAACAAGGACAAAGACTGGAGAGGAAGGAAGGTAACTGCTACCATCAGTCCTGCCTGCCTGATTCTGCCTGGCTTGGGCCCCAGGGCAACAAACACAGAAGGATTATCAGAGAGACAGTGGCAGTAGGGAGACAAGCAAGTAAATAAAAATGAAGATGGGGCAGTCCTTTGATGGAACTTTTGGCTCATTAACAAAACTGGGGGCTTGAGGACTGCTTTGAAGCTGGGAGCTGTAGGATAAATTAATGTAAAAGTCTTCACATTTGTTTTCACATTGTGACATTTGTGAATGGTCACATTCCAGCTTGTACTGGATATGGCTAAGAAGTGTCTTTGGATTCCAACAGCAACTTACCTAAACACATGGCATAAGCATAGAGGATTTGAGAAAAATTATGAGATTATAATTGTTTTTTAAATACTATGATTAGATATTAGAAATGTCAACACTGTGCTGTCAACAGTTACAATTAATTACCTGTTATCTGAGTTTGGCCAACTATTTTCTGCTCCAAATAACTTAAAAATGTAGGCAAGAGCATAGTACCATGCATTTATAATTAATGTTTCGTTTGTTTCTGGAGAGGACTTCTGTAAAAAAATACACATTCATTGCAGGATGCTCATGGATCTCAAAAGTGGACAGATCATGACTTTATAAAAGCAACTAAGCTGTCATGATGTGGTTTCAGAAGCACCTGCCACAGCCACCATAAACTTGACATGTGAAAGCTGTATCTAGCCAGACCCCACAGAGAACCAGATGCTGATTACAAGACACAGGTAGATCTCCAAGCTTACACTCCATACCCTCAACCATGCACAAGATATCCAGACCCAAACTAGTTTCACTGTAGTTTAGTTATATCTTGGAAAAAAATAAAACAGTTCCATGTATGCTTAAAATGTAAATAAGCACCTCCAAATTAATTAAATGGAGAGAAAAAAAACACGTTTTAGATAAAATGCACTTTTTTTTTACACATGTGTATGTTGTTTTTACAATTTGTTTTGGACTCCAAGTTCAGCACAGATGCCAAAATAGTTTCAGTCCTTCAAGGAACTCATGAATGTACCCTCATTACTAGACATAAAATCCAGCACAGCTGCTGTTCAAAATTACTAATATAATAAAACATACACCAATATCTTCCATCTTAACACTCAATTCCATTTAAACCAGGAACTGAGCACACCTAATTTAACTCCCTACTCTGCATACTCACATGATCTTGCAAATACGTGCTTTGCCAGGTATGTTATACAACCTGTTTAGCAAAACAAGGAGCTGAGCAGGCTCTGACACAGTCATGAGCCACCCCAGTGCTGGAACACCTGTGGGTAGGGGTAGAAATCATAGAAATGTCTAGATTGGAAAAGACCTGTATGATCATCCAATCCAATCCAATCATCAACCTAACCCTACCAACAGGCCTGCTCCCCCTCTCTGTAACCTCCCTTCAGGCAGCCACAGAGAGCAACGAGGTCTCCCCTGAGCCTCCTTTTCTCCAAGATAAACAGCTCCCTCAGATGCTTCTCGTAAGATACCTGCTCAAGGCCCTTGCTCTTCTTTGCACATGCTCACTGTCCTTCTTGTGGTGAGGGGCCCAAAACTGAACAGAGTACTCAAGGTGCGGCCTCACAGTTTCTTCCACAAAACAAAAAAAAGCAAATCCAGGAGCAGAAGTCCTCACCTGTTTCAGGACATCAGCTCACCATCCGTCAGGGGCTGTTAGAAAGACATTTTCCCCAGGGGCCTAGTTATCCAGTAATTGTGTGTGGCAGGGTTGTTCCAACAACCCTCCAAAACAGCTGGTACTGCAGCATCAGCAGCAGGACTGGATTGACCGAGAGCTTGATTGGAAGTGTCAGCTGCTGCACTCACAACATGCTAACGATTCTGGCACCTACAAAGGTATAATCACTCCATTTACATTAATGCAACATTGTGCTAGCACCTACAGTGCTTGTGTTTGACAGCTGTTTGCAGATCTGGCCTGTGTTGTTTTACCTTTCAGCAACAGGTACAATTAATATAACA
Organism: Corythornis vintsioides; assembly: GCA_025447755.1. Lineage (NCBI taxonomy): Eukaryota > Metazoa > Chordata > Aves > Coraciiformes > Alcedinidae > Corythornis > Corythornis vintsioides. The sequence goes on along the minus strand of JAOEGS010009304.1, from coordinate 12,642 downwards.
GCATGCTAGCTAGCTTGACATTAAAAGAAACCACTAACAAATTGCACTTCTCTAACCAGCATCTCATTGCACCCAAGAAAGCTGCATTTTGTTCTATTTTTTTAAAAAGGCATCAGCTTAGGCTGAGCACAGCAGAATGTGCAGATCTGAAGGCAGAGGCACTGTGCTTCCAGAACCACTTGTGATTTCAGTAGCAGAGCTTAACTGAAGTGTTGGAATTTAGAAGACAGCACTCAAGTGTCTTCTCTTTCCTTTCAAGTAAGTAATGTATAGTCTGAGCTTCATCATCTTTAAACTGTGCGATGTGTTGTCCAAATATAAATTCAGTTCCTGTGATCTGCACTGAGCTCCCACTCAAAAGAAGTAAAGCAACAAGTGACAGAAATCTTCAAAACACGTAGGCGGTTCTGCCTAGTTCCCATTCCTCCCTCTCTGCCCTTGCAGTGTGACTCTGCTACCACTTACTGCATCAAGACTTCAAAATCCACCTACACTGGCAGTGGACAAGGAGCAGCAACAATTACAGTCTCAAGGGAAAGACACCAGCTTCCAGTATATCTGCTCTGCAGAAGAAATGTAAGTACTTCTGTACTCCATGCACCTTTGAGCCCAGTGCTTTGCCCATTACAAGGCACCTGGCCTTGTATTGTAAAGAAAAGTTCTTCTAAAACTACATACAAGGGAGCAGAGGAATGCCACTAATTGGAAGTTCTGATGAAAAGGAAGATGTTATTTTATTTTTTTTTTAAAGACACCTTCAAGGAAGAAAACAAAGCCAGAGGACACATGGAGCATGGTTCTGGATTGAGTGGAGTTTCCCTACAAAATATACTGATTTTGTATTATTTTAGAGCCAAGGAGCCACAGAGCAAGGTCTCCACTCTACTTGCTCATTGAGTTTCTGACAGTCTGGTCCCTTCCTTCAAGTCGTTCAAGTCCTATTCGAGGCCATAAAGCCCCAACTCAGAAAAAAAAATAACATACTGCAAGAAACAAAAGGCATAATCAATGGGTGAAAGAACAAAGATACTAAAAGAGTAGAGATGTGAAGAGTGAATTATCTTGCATTCTGTAAAAGCATTTTCAAATGAATTGGGCTGACATTTAGGAAGCACAACTACTGCTATGGCAATAAGCAATAGCCTCTGCTTTAAAAAAAAAAATTAAAGGCAGAATTGGTATAGAAAGACATAAGGATTACAGCGACTCAAGCCATGACCTTTTCTTTCATGGCATGAAATCCACATTTTCTTTTCAAACTGTCACCCAGTGGTACGAGGTTATCACAGTGTCACAGCGTGGAGACAAAACCAAATTAGATCCACAATCTGTTCTTAGGACATAAGCGAGTGGGTAATAAGTTTCTGCACTCAAATATGAAATCAGTCATTGTGACTTCATCTGTAGGGCAAGCTTTTTCTATTAAGAAACTCTGAATGGTTCAGTGTGCAGCAGAGATCAATAAGTCTGTATTGCCCAAATGTATTTCATTACCACGGCAGGATGACAGAAGACATGGTACAGCTGACTCTTTCAGGATTGGCTGAGAAAGAACAAGGGCATTTTAAACAATAAACTATCACTTCAGTTTTTATTCCAAATACTTTGTAAGTACGAAGCTCTTTGTGCATATGCTATACAAAAGTTATCCCCCAAGGGCAAAAGACAAGAGGGACAAAACTATACAAAAACAGACCCAGTGACTCCCCTCAGCAACCAAGCTTTGATGCTGTTTTTAACAGGCTCTGAAGAAAGCCTCTTTAAGACCAAAAGGCAACAGAGCAAAAGAAAGGGAAGATCTCTACAGACTCAGCTCTCCAGCATACACCTGAACCTCGGTGCTTCAGAAAAACCACCACCATGGCTGCTCCTGAGGACAGGACTTACTTCCTGGCAGTACTGGAGAATCCCTTCCTTCGTCCCAATGCAGGTCTTGGTGCCAGAGGGGTCAGATTCCCACTTTCCATTCTGCACATTCATGTGCATGTTGAGTTTCCCACAGAACATGGCGATTTGAGGCTCTGCCAGCAGCCCAGCATTTCCATCAGCAGGCACCTGGAAGGAGGGAAAAAAAGTGTTAATCTCACATCTGACATTTCAGTTCATCCAAAGCAGGAAGAGCTCACACAAGCCTAAATGGAGCTCTAGGCTTACCAATCCATGGAAGCAAGTTTGAAATTGTTTGATTCAGGGAGATTTGAGAAACATAAACATGGTCTTCACAGAAATCCACAACACAACGGTGTAACACAGAGCTGAAATCCAACCAAGCTGGTTTGTGGCCCGTAACTATCTTATCAACTTGGGATAAACACAGAACAATGAGCATATTTGGATCACAGTTACAGAGAGATAATTTTCTGAACACACTCGGTGTGCTAAGGGGGAGGGGTTCACTAACTATTAAAAAAGAAGCTTTCCCAAGCGTTTCCTAAAAAGTGTATTTCTCAAGACACTTTCTAGTTAGATGTTGAGCACGTAAGACTGTATCATGCCTTAAGAAGATGTTGGGTTAAAAGCAGTAGCTTCTACCTCAGCGTTGTCTCAACTGCAACTTTAAATGCAATGGCTGGAGTGGTATCAAAATGGAACTGGTCAAGGCCCAAAGTTTCCTTCTCATCTCCTGCAGGCTGCCCACAGCACCCCAACCCACCCAGCTGCCTCCCTCCTTGAGACACCCAAGTGTTGCTGAGGTACAGAGCAAACCATCAGAGCTACCCTCAACTATTTCCCAGTTAAATGTAATTGTGGAACAGCTGTGAGCTTCCTATCCACATCACTAAACCAGCTTAACCCTCCCATGCACCAAAGCATAGAATCAAGAGTTTTTCTTTAAGACATCTGCTCTCCAGGGTAGCCAGCCTCAGCAGCTGCAAGTACTTGCTTCAATTCTAGCATCTGAGACACACAGAGGAAAGATAAATTCCCTTTTTGGGTCAGGTTCCTCAAGAGAGGAGTCAATGTCTTTCCACTGCCCCTTGGTCTCCAAGGGTGAGCCTGTCACATTTGCAATTATGTCTAAACACTTATTTGTAACTTTCAGTCTTTTCTCTACACAACATCTCAAGGGGAAAAATAAAAACATTTTAAAAATTCATGGTGAAACTGAAGGAAGAAAAATACTGTCTTACAAGAGGTGTGCAAACCCTGTAGCTTAGTTCCACCACTCTTTGTTTAAACAAACAAAAAACTTCATAGCACACCATGAAACATTGCAGGACTCAACATCTAACTACCCTAACATGCTATAGCTTAGCACTGTGAATAAAATGGCACAATTAAAACAAGGGTTTTTATCATTTGTTTGTGGGTTTTTTTGTGTTTGTTTTTAGAAAAGGGGAAAATATTTATTTTCCTGCCTTAAGATGTTAGCATGTTACCACAATTTAGGTTTAAAACAAAATAAAATAACAAAAACCAAGAAGAGACTTCCCTTTATTAACTCAAATTCTCTTTTGCTGTGGAGTGAGTAAGCTCTTGAGATTTAACAGTCAGTCATCACTGTCCTTCCACTGGGTAATTAGAGAATTTTTCAATAACACAGATGACACCTTGTCTGGCTTGCTTGATCAGTAAAACTGTCTCATGCTTATTCCTTACAGCTTAAGAAACTCTAGAGAGCATCTCAAATGTGATATATACATAACAAATATTTACAAAAAATCCTCCAAATTAATTATTTTTTTTCTTTATAGATCCAACACAACCTCATCAAGTTCTCAATAAAAACAGAACTAATTCCACAGGTGACACATGTGAATGTGAATTCTATTCACAGTCTGCTCCTCCAACTGAGAACTCAATATTAAATTAATAAAGCACACAGCAGTCATCATTTGGCAGATATCATTTTTTTTTCACAAAAAAAAAAGTTGCAAATTTATGGAGCCTTTGCCTCATGGCTTTATAATAAGGAACTTTCTGGTATTTTTTGCTTAGGCTAGGAAGACAGCTAAAGTTTGGTGGGGGATGGAAATAAATAAAGTGGCCATTTACTTGGAGCACTATCAATGTAACAACATAACCTATGACTATCTACTTAAAATCTCATTGCCTTCGGAAGAGACATGACATCTCCCAGCTTAATGAAATCACCAGAGCAAGTCATAATCACATTGAACTTTCTATATTTTGAGTTGACAGGGCCATACTAATGATCTGCTCAGCATAGCACTTCATCTTATTGATTAGGACAGCTAAGTGTTTCTAATCATAAAGAAATTCCAGAGTAATTAACAGACACTGTAAACAGAACTAAAGCATTTAGGTCAGGACCATGAATAATTCAAATAAAAGTGCCCGAGTTGAACTCTGTTATGTGTCCTTAAAGCAGGGATAGTAGGTTAATGGATTTGTCTGTTACATCTCTGTCTAAGATGCACAACTGAGTTTTCAAATTCACTTGTAAACAAACAGTGGAAATAGCAGTTTGTTTGTTGTTGTTTTTTACAGATACATAGTATTATTTAGTATCTGAAGGTAAGTGCTTGCTACTACTGTGTAGTCCTTGTGTTCAAACAGAAAGCCTTTCATCTCCAACAATAAGCAGCGATTTTATACACTGCATCTTCAGCATGGTACCTGTGAAGCTTGCAAAGTTAACAGGAGAACAGACTTGGGGGTCTCTCCCTCCTCTTGCTATGAAATATGCCTCTAATCCAGATGAAGACTTCTCCATCTGACACTTGATTTGTGAAGAAAGGAAGAAGCTGACCTGCTCTGGCACTTTCTCAGTGGAAAAACAGATGCAGTTTGTCAGATTGCTCTTGCTGCACAAGCCACAGCCATGGACGATGCTGATGGAGCAGATGCTTTTCTGCAGATGACTATCAAAAACACTACCAAAAACTTCTCATCTCTCATGCAAACATTCAGAAGCACTCACCTCCAACATGCTCACCTGCCTGAGCAGGTTGAGGATTTACACAGATCTTACACCTTCAGCTCTTACAACAGCTTCTGCAACGGGCTTTTGCCCCTCCCAGAATCAATAGCTTGGAAGACTAAGCATTGCAGACTTTTCCAGCTGATGTACCCAAAGCACCTCTAGGCTATGCTGCCATGAGAAGACAAAGCTTTACCCAACTAGTTTTTGGTAAGACACTGCTAGAAAAGCTTTCCAGGGAATGAAAAGTGTGCTGGAAACTGCTGGTGACTCTATCAGGAGACCTCCAGGTAAGAGACCAAAAATGTCACTTACATATTGAATACCTCACAAAGAAATAACTTTCTCTTAAGCCTTCTCCCCATCAATTTTGTCTTGAAGACCTCAAGCATCAGTCTGGTTTTCTCTCCAGACTGCATCATGATGCTGACTCACTATCACAGCAAAGCCAAAAATAAAAGAAAAATAAACTTAGTTTAAATAGCTAATTTCAAGAGAGGTCTCTAGTCTGCACAAGTTACTGATAAATAAGAGTTGGTTTTATGTTATTTTAACAGAGACATCCAACAATAGTTTTAACACAGAGGGAACTGAACAACAGTATTTGGAAAGGGGGCTTGGGGGGGAATTACCACTTCTTTGAAAACACATACACTCAGAAAGCTTAAAAACAACTCAAAAAACTCACGAATCACTGGACACATCAAAGGTATATCCAGCTAAAACAAGTGAACTGGTGAATATGTATCACTGGAGTTTTCTTCACAGCCAGTGGTTTCATTCATTTACATTCATTCCCTGACAAGAAAAATGATCTGTATTACAATGTAATTAAATAATCTAGAGCACTGTTCTACAGAGCAAAGTAGCTTCTCTACAGGAATGCTGAACAACATAAAGCTACCACCAGTTTGTTACAATAATGCCAGGAGTGGCAAATAGCTCCTTGACTAATCCCAAAGCTCTTGGGCATATTAGTCTCCCAAAGAATAACTCATGCAACACAAATTTCATTAACAGCAACTATTTGCTTTATTAGTATTCTGCAAAGTAAAAACTCCCAAGCACGTTAACAGAACTGTAATCACATATTGTTTTGTCTGCTTTGCATATCACCTCAAAGAAGTAGCATGTGCTATTTTTTTCTGCCTCTTAGCATATCAATAAATAGCAGTTAGACCAATTAGCATCCTGTCTCAAGGTAAATCCAAAAGTTATGCCAGGGTTTTCACATTACATTCCGTTTTCAAAGACCAATTCAGACACTACTCTCACCATTTTTACAAGATATTTGGATCAGAGATTGAGATCTAGAATGGGAACTACCTGAATTTGAAAAATGGCAACTACTGAACCCTGTATAAAATTACCTTAATTGATCATACCCTATTTAGAGCTCTATGTAAATACTTTAGACTAATATTTCACAAGACATCAATCACCAGCCTTGTACTTTTGATATAGAAAAAATTTACCAATTAATTTAAACTACTATATAAATTTTAATTATTAACTTTCGAAGTGTAGTAAGGGTACAATTTGGAAAGAAAGGACCTATGGCCATGGTAATGCCCAACACTGACAGAAGGATCACCCCAAAAGAGTTCCAGCATTGCAGAGACATGTCTTCCAGCCACCTTTCAAGTACAGGCTCTCAGTGTTTTGCCCTCTCTCCAAGAGAAGCACAGTAATAACTCATTCTTTAGGTGAGAGTATAAAAAGAAGAAAATCCTCTCATCCCTAAAAACTGGAATCAGAAGACAACTCTACAAGAAAAAGCTCTTGCTTACTGGTTATAACTACATTGGGCAAGGAAGGAAGAGGGACATGATCCAGCTGTTTTCTCATCAGATAGTGTCAAAGAAACATTTACAAACCTGGCCAAATTACGACAAAATAAGGTAAATCCTGGCAAAATCATGAATTATGTTCTTTAATTATTGAAGCCTGTCCGAAAATATGTGTTTGTATTTATTTGATGTTAAAATGCCAACAAATAAAATACAGGAAAGAAAAAAATCACAAACATTGAAAGACTAAGAGGAGAGATGCAAAGGGTCATCAGTGCATTCATGCACTCCATGTCCACACAGCATGCTGGATGCCATTCATACAACCTCCAAGACACTCAAAAAGGATTTTGGCAGCAGAGGATTGAAGGAAGTTTATCTAATTACAAAATTGTTAAGGTAAGGTATTACTTTTTAAAACAACAACAACAACAAAAAAGCATTTGGAGTTTTTTAGCTTATTGCCAGTTCATTTTAACAATAAAAGGCCTTTTCCTATCAAACTCCATTATTTAAGACAGAAAGCATAGCCCTCTCCCCATCCTCTCTCATCATTCTACAGGTACAAAAGTTACTAGTGTATTTGTTAATAGTTCATAATCCCTATTTCAATAACAAGTGCTGGCATTATGCACAAGCAAAGTTATACTCAGAAAACAGTCTGCCACGTTTGACACTCAAGAGGTTCTCCAATGAGGGATCAGTGTAACACAGCTTCACTCTAGAAAGCTCCACTAGTAACTTGTAATTAAGGACTACAACATAATATGAAAATAAGCATCAGACCTTGTATTAAACAATGAAACATCAAAAAAACATTCCCCAGAGGTCCCTAAGACAGTTTCTATGATATATGTTGTTTCATTCTGCAAACACTAACCTGAAGCCACCTTCATAATCCTTTAAAGGGTATTTAATTTGTATTAATTGCTTCATTTGAAATTACCTTCCAGGAGAGGACTTTCATTAACAACCTCCGTATCTACAACTTACTCAAGAACAACAAATGCCCTCCTTATTTTAGGAGGTGATTAAACTAATACCTCCCTGCTTTCCATTTTTAATACTAATGTCAGTTCCAGCCCTTTAACCAAGAAGTCAACAGCTGACTTAAGGTTGAACAACTTCTAACAATAAAAATCAAAAGGGGGTTCAAATATCATGAAGAATTAAGCATACACAAGTATCAAGCCACCTTTCCAACACATATGTGTGCTTCCTCCAAACTTCTTTCCTGCAACTTAGGTTGAAATTTGAGGTTTCTCACTGAAGTGGCACCAATGAGCATGCAAAGCAGTTTTCTTCTTCTATGACTATCAATAAATTTTTTAAAATTCTATCTTTGAAGTGGGGCTGCTCATAGTTGTTGGGGTTTTTTTTCATATAAAGGACAGAGATACAAATAAAGTGAGTGTAAAAGTACTCTCTGCTTGGCCTTACACATTTAATGAGAAAAAACCCCCATGAGATAAACTTGTTATACTCCAATGAAAAGATAGAAGTTTCTTCCCCTGGACTATGCCTTGTCTGCTGCCCCTGACAAGTGAAGATCACAGCTCCATTCCTGAAGTTTACAGTTCAAACCAAACAAATGACATGCTAATATAGGCTTGTGTCACCAGATAAAAATCCATGGATTTCCACCTGTTGGTTAACCTTCAACTTTACAGCAGAGTGTCATAGAATACAGACTGGTAGATTTCCTATTTAAGCCATAGAATACTAGTTCACCTAGTTTATTAGGTATCATAAGTGGAACACAAATGCTTTAAAAAATATTTACATTTTAAAACCTGCTCATGTAGACAAGTAATGAATAAAATCTCTTCCTTTCTTATAAGTGCAATCAGGACACAAAACATCAAGCTGCCAAATTAGAAAAGGAGGAAATACCAAATTATAGTCTCTCTACAACTTTAAAATGGCTGTTTGTCAAAACCAAGGAAAAATTTCCATCTCCCAACTTCTCCTTAGAGACGAATAGTGCTACAAGAGTAAGAGGTTGTCAAAATCAACATGAATAATTTAGAAACAGTATTTCATTGTATAATGTTAATATAGAAACAGCAGCAGCAATTACTGTTGCCAACAACACGAAGAAATAGGTCAAAAAGCATTTTACCTCTCAGTAAAATGGCTCAATAGACTTACTCCCTCCTGGAAGACAAATGTTTTTGGGAAATGGTAATGAAAAGGCCTATGTTCCTGAGCTACAGAAAACCCTGGGAAGGCCCACATCGTCGTTAGAAAAAACCCTTAGCTTTGAGAACCTCAAACATTCTGTGAAATAAAAGGCACCTGAAATTTGGTTGAGAAACACTCCATAAAATCTCTTGGAAAATCAGAGATGTTTATTTGCCCTTCACTATAACCTGTTTAACCCAAGTGTAAATGCTGGTGTGCAGTCCTCCCGGCCTACTTGTAAACAGCGATCTCCGAAAGGAACAGCAGCTCAAGGATCACCTGCTCCACATATATATAAAAAGCAAGTCTGTCTCTCCAGGGCTGCAGAGGCAGCAATAGTTTTATCAAAACTATCTCCTGGAAGCCAATCATCTTCCTCACCCACACCCTTCCCAAAGTCCCAAGTATGGATGTGTGGGAATGGTTCAAGGCTGTGACAGAGGTGGTTTTGACTGGAAACATTTATTTACTAGAGGGTGATCAAACAGTGGAACAGATTTATTACAGAGCTAGTCAATGCCAAAAGGCTGTCAGTGTTTAAGAGACATTTGGACATCCTTTAGTTTTGGTCAGCCCTGAAGTGGTCAGGCAGTTGGACAAGACAATCACAGAATTGTTTGGTTGGAAGAGACCTTCAAGATCATCAAGTCCAGCCATTAACCCCACACTGCCAGGGTCCCTCAACCATGTCCCCCAGCACCACGTACGAAACTCATTCCTGTAAAACTGAAACTATAAGGTGAGAGGAAGTATACAAGAATGCTCTAAATAATATCTAGTTTTCATGTATATTAAAACACTTTTTTTTTTTTTTACCCTAAGTTGGTATATTTTAAACCTACTTCAATGCAGGTGTACCTGTGAAGGATGTGAAAAGGAAAAATGACTATATGCAGAGCTGGACTCCACATCATGAAAAATTAAAATTGTATCTGTCAGGTCAAAAATTGAGGAACAATCCTAGTTCAACAAATTTGATAAACAAGTTAACATTTGAGCAATGTCTGTTTCTCAGATGAACTATATCACTCAAATGTCAGTGCTCTGTAATTTATTGACTTATTTTTAAGGAGAATAGCAGTCTTCAGTTATCAAGGATTCATTTGAAGTACCTGTTGACTTTAAGACAGCTTCACATCTCATTCATCACATTTCCAGCAACTCATTTGCTTCAACATCTCAGGGAAGAATAATTCATCTGTATGGTATCATTGCTCCTTTTTAATGCTATTTATTTTCTCAACATTTCCTGCTAAAATTGGGCTGCAAAAGGACTGCATGTAAGAGGATGCTATTCCATCTGAGTGATACTTGCATATTACCATCATTCCATAAAAATTACCAGTATTCAACCTCTCACAAAATTGTATCTTTAATTTAGAAGCATTTTGAAGAAGGAAGAAAGGAAATAAATTACTGTAATCACCTCTTTGGCACTGATATTATTCTTTTTAGATTCTGTATGAACAAATCATCATATTTTGTTTACAGTACAGTCCAGGAACAGATGACAATATGATTTCAAACACCTCTGCAAATATTTGGACTTGTAATTGAATAAATAAATAAATAAAGAACAACTTTAGAAAAACACAATACTTAAGTTGCACTTCCAAGCATGACTTCTACATGACTGATGTACTACTTATACAATGTTAACATTCTAAGTTTTTGACAATGCAGGAATTAGACAAAGTGAGTTAGAGTATGTAAGGCACCTGAGTTTTCCCTGAAACAAACTTGAAAACAGGACATGGTATTTTCTAGATTTAGAAAATCTTACAGGGTTACAACATTTTCCTATTGCAGAAAGACCACACTAAACTACTGTACTAATTACTCTACACCTACAGAATTATTACTGTGGTGGAAGAAATATACAGTGCATTTTGTAAACTTGTCCAAGAAGGAACAGAAGCTGCAACCCATCTGCTAAGCAGATTCTTCTTGTGTTACAGTCAGACTGAACAAAACCTTATCTCCCCGAGCAGAAATCCACCACAAGCAGAGGAGACAAAATGTAGCTTGTGAAATGAGACCTCCACTCTGTGCCAAGTGAATTTCAAAGGAAGCTCTGAGGTTGGAATTTTATTCTATTCTTTCTTTTGCATGCAGCTAATTATCCACTCAGCACAGCAGCAAAACCTGCACTGCTAGGGTTGCTGCTCCACAGAGCACACCGCTGATGTTCTTCTTCAAACTATGCAGAATAGTAACCTCCTCTGCTGCCATTTGGCTGAGCCACAAACATCTGAACAGAGCCATGTGAGATGTCTGATGTAACTCACCAGTTTTAACATGAAGTGCTTCAGCTATTTTGCACTGTTGTTGCACTCCATACATATCCCAAAAGGTCTCTCATCTTCCTTTGATGCAGAACTATTCTCTGGCCAGGCAGCAAGCCTGTGACTCACTATCTTCTCTGCAAGTTGTCTGACTGCTTAGCTTAATAAACTTATTAATAAAAATAATAATTTCCCAATTTCATTCCACAAACAATGTCAAGATGAATTAACAAAGTATTTCTGGCATTCTCTGACTTTAAGAAAGCTGAGGTCTTGCTGACTGCTACAAGTAAAAGCACATCCATTTGATTCTTCCTGAGACACCAATGCATCTCTAATTAGACAAATCTTTTTTTAGCTCTCAAAGCCACCAATATGAGCAAGCCAGAAGGAACTAATCTGTCAACACTAGGATTAAACAACATAGTGAATTACCTGCATTACTTTCAAGGCATGTACAGGAGCCTGTTTCTAGTTGCCAAACAACAGAGTCAAATGATTGCCAGATTTTGCTTTGAGTTGACTTCAAGGCCCAGTCCTTCAATCCTTCCTCCTTAGAAATGTGTGTAATTCTACATTGCCACAACAGCAGTACTGTGATAAGGGAATTAATACAGCATTCCTAGACATCCCATTCTGAAACAGATCCTGCCTGGATCTTTTTTAGAGTACTTGAGTCACCTGTTATTAAAAAGAAAATATTTTCAAACTATCCAAGCCCCACTATCCACTAGACCCAAGATTTTTCTACATCAATTTGCATTTAGGTGCTCTTTTTTGAGCAGCTACCCCATGTTCAGTACAGGTTTCTGTAATAAAAATTATTTTTTTTTTTCTCCTCACAATAATCACATCACACCAGAAAGAAGGTGCTATGCCCAACTCACACTGTCTCCAAGATAAAGCCATTTCTCCATCTCTCTGCTTTCTAGCTCTAGGAGACAATCTCATCCACCACACCAAAGCCAAGTCCATAAATATTGCCCATGTAAAATATCAATAACAATTTACATAATAAGGAAACAGACCTTCACCAGTCCTTAACAGAAAAAGGCAGAGAATTCTACAGTTTGTGAAAAAGCTAAAATATTTCAACATTCTGTCAGCTGGGCACATTTCAGGTCTTCTCTCTACAATTTGTACTTTGTGTGTTCTTTTTAATCATTCTATGTCACTGTACTATGAACTTCATGTCATTATGCTGATGCTCAAAGCCAGGCAAGGAACAGGAGGAAGGAAAAAACAAGCAGGGGAAGACAGAGGGAAGCCCTCACGAAAACCACCCCAAAAGCTCTGTTTGGCAGGGTGGGCAACAGTAATACATGATGGGTGATGACAGATTAACCTATAGTAGGGATCACTCAACAGGTTTATAAATAACCTCTGCACAATCTCGATAAACTTAGAAGGGCAAATCATTCCAGGCTGCCCAGGGAGGTTGTGGAGTCTCCTGCTCTGGAGACACTTAAGACCCACCTGGATCTGTTCCTGGGTGACT
>JAOEGS010009303.1:11967-34270 GCA_025447755.1 Corythornis vintsioides | reverse complement strand
AAATCCCTGTCTCTCTTGAACTGGGGAGCCCAGAACTGGACACAATACTCCAGGTGAGGTCTCACCAGTGCAGAGAGAGGGGGAGGAGAACCTCACTCAATCTGCTGTACATGGTCCTCTTGATGCACCCCAGGCTACCATTGGCCTTCCTGGCCACAAGGGCACATTGCTGCTCCATGGAGAACTTGTTGTTCACCAGGACTCCCAAGTCCTTTTCACCAGGACTCCCAAGTCCAGTAACAACTAACCAAACTTTAAACATTTGTGCAGGTGAGGCCTTTGTTTAGTTTCTATGAACATAAAGAGCAAGAACTTGATATTTCAGCCACACTGTGAAACTACACTACATAGGTAAATAAAATCAAAGTGTTTGGTTTCATGCTTACAGTTAATGGATTCTTTTGACTGCTCCTCCGTTTTATCATGCAGACCTCCTGATTGTGCACACTCTTTTATGAAGGTGAAGAGAACATTTGCTTCTGCTGTTTCTAGAAATTTTATTTTTAAAAGTTATTAATATATGGAGCATGTAAAAATAACAGCATAATTATATTTTACAGTTATTTATTCTGGTAGCACCAATACCTTAATCTCTTGGAATTAGATGTGCTTTTTGCTTTTTTACTTTAATTGTTAGTCCTATAATGGAATATATGAGGGCTCCTTAGATTAAATTAATAATAATAATAATAGTAATAAAATAATCTAGCCCATAATGATAATACTGACACCAAAGCAACAGTTTCACAGCTCTCACCTGGATTAGGTGTAATGATGGTTTTTGATATCACAGTTGCAGTCATACAATTCCGAAATTTGTCAAAATTTATTCTCACATCTGCTGCAAATATTACTGCACACAAAAAAACCACCCTTGTTACTGTAGAGTAAGCATCACGAGAAGAACTACAGCCAAAGCATAGAAAAGTAGACTATTATACCTGTTTCTCGTGGGATCCATCTCTGTGCAAGCTCAATAGATTCATTATCCCAACTAAAGTAAAAAAAAGAATGTATCTAGACATTTCTGAAACAGCATCCAATTTGTTTAGCCCTAAACTACTAAATAAATATAATTAAATTGGTCAAAGGGGACACAGCTCCTTGAGTAGATGCACATGCAAATGCAATGCCATGGATATTAATTGTTTGCAGCCAGCCAATATGGTTTACAGAAGGTCTAATCCAGTCCCTATTTTATCTCATGCCAAACAAGATAATATTAAGGACTATTAGATTGATTAAAATTATTACATGCAGAATACACCTGAAAAAACACCTTTTTTTCAGAGTTCTGAAAAAGCTATTTGTAACTAATGAAAATCACAGTTAAAATAACTGCTTATCAGCTGGGCCTTTTCTGTGGGAACAAGTTGATCATTCATTTCAGTGGGCCAGATGTTCAGCTGGCTTTCCAACACTGGAACCCTTGTAACTGATGAGACTAGGGTGATGTCACTGGTATCCCTCAGAAATGACAATGTGCTGGGTAGGACCCTTGATAAAATCTCATTCAGCTTGTCCTAAGTTTGGATGATAAGAATACTGCTAAAACAGTTTTGTTCTGGTGTGTTTTGTTGTTGGTTTGTTGTTTGTTTTTTTCTTAATCCTTAGGAAAATATTTAATATATTATATTTCAAATACATATTAAGGCTCTGAGCAACCTCCTCTAGTTGCAAATGTCCTTGCTCCCTGTATGGGGGTTGGAGCAACTGTTTAAATGCCATTTCCTGAATTAGTTCAAATTCCACATTAAATAAATAAAACTATTTGGAACTAAGCTTCTTTTTGCCATTCATGAGCTAGCAGTCTGTCAGCAAGTCATAAAACAAGACAATGCATATCCTGAATTATAATTCACTGATGAATCTCACACACTGCTGCCTCATCACAGCTGTTGCCCAAATAACCATACTTTTGAATTTAAAAGTAGTAGTGTAACAGTATATGTTATACTTCTTTCTTTACCTATTATTTAATTAATTTGTGTATTTCAGTGAATTAAAAAGCTTTTTACCATACTAGAGGAAAAGACATCTCTGTTTCATCATACAGCTTTACTTCACACCTCTGACCTTTTCTCTTGTCTGAAGTTGTAAAATACTTTGGCTCCCCAACCTTTAAGAAGAAACAGAAGCAGTCACTTTTCCTCTACTAAGTGTTTAGGAGAATAAAAGTGATAGGCTAGAAAACAGAAGATTTTTAAAAAGGGGAAAACAATATACCCCAACAAAGTATACCATTAAAAGAAAATCTATACACCACTAGAAGTTTTTAAAAGTCATTTTACTTCAGGATAAAGGGATGTATTTTATAATAATTCATGGTTTAGATATTTGCAAGTTGTCTACTGCTGACACATGCATGATTTCAAAAAGCCAACTGATGTAGGACATTTCCCTTAATTACCCCCCTCAAGTTGATGAAAATCTCAAGTAGCTCATATGGTTGTTGTAACTCCACTGCCAACTCAAACAAACAAACAAACAAACATTGTGATTCCTGCCCACTGTGAGTCTCAAAATCCATATTTACTCTCACATCAATTAAGTTATCCATGGTACAGTAGAAAAAACACCACTCTGTTGTGGGTCCTTAACTTACCGACATCACAGCTGCAAGCACGTTAAGGATTCTTCCATTGAGGCTTTGTCCATTTGCAGTGATATCACCCAGTGAATAATAATCCTGAGGGTCCTTGACAGGCAGATGCAACAGAGGAAGCAGTTTGGTATCCATTTCATAACAGGAAAACGTTTTGACCACGGAATGATTTTCACTGAGCAGCAGTTTGTAGCAACTAGATAATATGTATAAAATAAATAAAATTTGTATAAAACAAAACACATCAATCACCATTTCACTCACCAATACAGGAACATTGTAAAATGTGCATTCAGTTCACATGAAAATAAGTGCTGGTTTATTCCTCTATTGTTTTCTCTAAATATATTGAAAAGCTGGAATTAATCTGTTTGGTTTTTTTTTTTAATTATATGCTTTTTTCTTACAGAAGACTTATTATTGTGTATGTTATACTTCTTCAGAATCAAAAAGTCAGTATGAATTGCTAACAATGTACCACACATATTTGTAAATCTTTCAGTCCTTATCAGTCACTAAAAATAAAATAAGTTCCAAAATGTCTGTAGTCCAAGTAATTGAGAGGTTTTGGCATCACAACATAATAAAACCCTATAGAGTCAGACTGGATTTGGTAAAGTGCTTTCAAAATATCCCAATGACCTCAGTAATATTAAAAACGTGCTGTTTGCAAGTGGAAATAAGACATTCCAAATATTCGATACATTCTGAATAAATATATTTTACAA
Source organism: Corythornis vintsioides (assembly GCA_025447755.1). Lineage (NCBI taxonomy): Eukaryota > Metazoa > Chordata > Aves > Coraciiformes > Alcedinidae > Corythornis > Corythornis vintsioides. Next base: position 30,937 of record JAOEGS010009303.1, on the reverse strand, counting down.
ATTCTTGCAAATTATGTACATTTAGAGAGCTCTTTTCCTCAGTTAAATTTCTATCTGATATTTGTTCTTTTTCTTTTTTCCATTGAGCCAGGAAATTAGTAGTGTATCTAATGACTACAGCTCTACATTTGCCACAAAGCTTAGAGAGGGCCTGCGAGTAAGAATATAAAATTTCTGACTTTTGTATATGCAACATTCATATGCCTGCCATATGATTAAAAATATTAGAATGTGACCAAATAGGAAATAAACCCTACTTAAAGAACTGAATATGAGTCTGTCTTTACCTAACATCTGCATCTTAGAGATCTAAAATAAGATAAAATACTTCTAAGTTTTGACTTGCAGCGTAAGTTTCATACATTAGTTGAAACTGTTCACATTTTAAAGATTATTCTGAGAGGCAATATAAATACATTTTAAGATACAAAATAAATTTAAAATGCATTACCAAATAAGTAACAAATTGTATTATAGCTTATTAAAATACCTGCTAGATAAACCTGTCATGTGAATGGATTTTTAGAAGGACACACCATCCATAAAATTAGTAAAATACTTTGGTAAAATCAACTCAACTTCAAATACTTTGAGTAGGCTGTATTCAGAGAATGACTTTTGCTCTATTTAGTTAAAAAAACATTTTTACTTTATAACCAGATACTGAGAAATACATTGAGATTTCTTGCCCATATGTGGTAGAACACAGGAAGAAAGTATGGCTGGGAAAGGTGAATCACCCCGAATATTTCCGTCACTTGCCTGCTGCTGCAACCAGCTGGTGACTCATGTAAGTATCAAGACTCATGTAAGTATTTGATCTTTCTGGCAAAAACTACCAGCCTATGCTTTACATTTACCTGGGAGTCACAGGGCTGAATTTTTCTTCCCTTTCCATCTCCTTTGACTGAACTAAAGGATTTTCAATTGTAACTACAATAAAACATAAGTAACATTACACTATATATAAGATAGATAGCTTTTAAAAATACTTGGTTTTGAGGTTGAAATGGATGGGAAGAGAGTCATGAGTTTTATCCACTCTGATCTAGCAGCCACAGGCAGCAAAGCCTTTCTATTAAACTAAGAGAAAAGGGCAGACAGGAAATAAATATTTTTGTTGTGTTCTTATGAACAATCATAGTCATATCGATAACTAAATGAAGACAACCCCTAAACTACTTCACAGAGTTTATTGTTTGTCATTTATAAGGATTGAATATAATGCAATAATTAAGATCGATTGACTACAGGTAAGTTCTGGGTAGCTGCATTCAGTCGGTTTGTATCTGGTCTTTTTGTTGACAAATTTACTGGTTTAAAATTTAAATCCTTGGTGTCTTCTTCCTCTTTATACTTAACATAGCTGAACAATTTGTTTCCAATTAGACTGTTTTCTAAGTCCTTGGAGAAAAATATAACAAAACCACAAACACATTACAGTGATTTACTGGGGGGGTGGGGGGGGAGAAGCACGACACATTCAAACAGAAACACGTTAACATACCACAGTCACCAACTCTAAAGCTCTCTGAAAGTGGTTTGATATACTCTTCTCTGCCCCAGGAAGTTACATTTATGAAGTCAGTCGGTGAATCACGAATAGTAAAACAGAAGGTGTATCTTTCAGACCCAATGTCTGCAAAAATAAACAACGCTGTTACGATTCATTAGCACAGCCTGATTTCAATCTAGAATATATGTATAAAAACTGTGATTCCGAGGCTTTCGTAGATGTTTGGCATTAATTTCCCACCCGCAGGCTGGTGAATACCACTAGAGGTCAGCAGACGGTTCAGTAAAGCCACTGGTGCTCCGGAACAGGGTCGTCTACAATCCACGCCCTGGTTGTACCTGCTCCATCCCTTTCGTGTATACACGTAGAGTTTAAATTTAGGCGACACCGCACAAACTTACAGTTCTAATAAATAAAAGAACCGTTACGACGCTACATTCCAGGCACTAGAAAAACACATAAACAGGGCTAAGCAATGAAGCCACGCTATGAAGGAACAGACAAGCCCAAATTTTTTAACCGGCAGCCTGTCTGGGTGGTGTGCCCGTGTACGAGATCACCACGATGACATACGGGGCTGCAGGTCACAGGCAGCATGACTGTCGGCAGTACCGAGAGGTTTAAGTGAATAAAGGCAAGTATTTCCAGCTCTCGGGAAAGTTTGTGCCCAAGAAGGTCTCAGTCTCTGAAATGCTGCACTCCTTTTCCCCTCACAGCTAATTAAAGATCTTTCCCTGGATCATTATTCTCACTTTTTCTCTAGGCGTATACAATAAAATGAAACTAGTGCTACTCAGACCAGGAATTACTTGTTTCATGACTCAAGACATCTCTTTGACGTTTCTGTTTTAAGAGAGATTAAATAGAAAGGGACCAGACCAATTCCAGGAATATTTATAGAACAGGGGGTTCATATCTGTACCATCTCCTTCAGACCCTGAAACACTTCCATGATGGAGCTTTTCCAAACAAATTCTAATTGATAAGGTTTAGCCAAACTAAAGCTGCTCTTTCATCTTGGTTCTCAAGCACACGTTTCTTTTTTTTTTTTTTTCCATTCTACATTTTTGCACTAAGAAGTCTGTTTATCATTTAAATACTGATTTCAGTCATATATGCCAAATTATACCATATAAGAAAACGAAGTAAAAACAGTTAAAAGAGACCGTACTTTTTCTGTCTGGAAAGCCTCTGACATCTGTTTTCCCAATAACCACACCGATTACATTCTAAAAAATAAAGAGATTATAGAATACAAGTATTAAACACAGATGTATATGATTAATTAGATTTCATGGACTTATTCTCTACTGATGATAATAAACATACTTCTGACTAGTAATCATTTTAATCAATTTATTCCACAGTACCACATGAACTAAGGACTAAAACATAAACATACCATTTTACTTGAAGAAAAAGAGTGACTAATAAAAATATTAAAAGAAATACATCTGTTTCTGTTTGTAAAGACAACGGGGGGGATGAAAGTTCACACAAAGCATTCCCAGTGCTGGCTGTTCTGCAGCCATCTCTCCTCAGGTAAGCAGCAATAGTGTTGTTTCATGCTGTCTGCACAGGTCTCAGATCTCCTTAAATGCACCATGAGAAGTCTGGACAGGATTTATTTCACAATTCAGTGTCCAAGGTTTCCCCTGCTGTCAGTAGCAGTACAGACAGGTGTACAGCCACAGGCAGAGCAATTTCTCCTGTCCACATCTCAGCAATGTACATTTGTACAAGTGTCTCTTTCTTGTTGCCTAGTCGCAAAGCTAGTAAAGAGTCTAGAGCACGTGTGGTGAGGAGCAGCTGAGGGACCTAGGGTTGCTCAGGCTGGAGAAAAGGACTCTCAGGGGACACCTTCAAAGCCCCACGTGGAGATGTGGTGCTGAGGGACATGTTTTAGTGGTGCTCTGGCAGTGCCAGGTAAATGGTTGGACTTGATGATCTGAAAGGTCTCTTCCAATCAGAAAGGCTTCTTCCAATTTAGGATTTCAGAGGTAAGCATTGAAAGTTGATGTGGTAACAAGGACTGCAAGGGTCCTTCAGAACCTGAAGCATCCCACATCATCTCCATTCCACGTGTGCCACTGGACTTTTTCCTTCCAGCAGTCAGCTAGCAAGAGGCAGTATGAGAAGTTAATAATCCACACCGGCTGGATTTTGCACCTCTCCAAAAGGAATGCAGCCTGACTGACCTCACTATAGCTACATAATACTGACATGTGCTCAGCCCTCGACCTCTGATCCCCAGCTTACTCTGAATCACTAGGTGGAGCAAGGTAACTGCCTTATCCCGCAGAGATGGAAACGAACTCATGGAGAGGACCTGTCTGTACAACAGTTTCATAATCTAGTTCTTCCAGTCTTTATAAGAGTTATTTTCTGTCCATAACATGCAGTGGTTTCAATTACGATTTTGTTTATCCTTGGTTTTGTTTGCTAAAAAAAAACCCCAACCATTTCCATTAAATCAAAGTGCAACACACCCTGCATCCCACTGCCAGCCAGAACTACTGACATTTTAGGGTGACTCTTCACATGAATTAAACTGGTGTAAATCTTCAGTCTCCAAAAGAGACCTCCCCTGTCCCTGCTGTGAATACATCCACGCTCTGGTGTCAGCACTAAGTCTGCACAGCAAGCTGGCAGAAGGAAGTAATCTGTATGGAAACTATTTTAGGAGAGGGAAGAAAGAGTGTAGAAAAACTTCCTTTTCCTTGATCAACTTATTGTGTAACTACACTAGCACTAGTTTCACCAAAGAGGAGGAGAGGGACACGCCTGCAGTGGGGAGCGCTGCCACGCAACCACATCACAAGTGTAACCCCCTGTGAGGGTCTTGGCCTTTGCTCTGCTTCACTCCTAAAAATTAAACTGCAAAGTAATAAAAAAAACCCCAGCAACAAAAAACACAGAAAAAAACCCCAAACCACATGTTTCTGATACTTGGAACGCTCAGCTGTTTTAAAGTCCTAAACACGTACTGATCCTTCTATCAGGAGATACTAGTGAATTGGTTTTGTGTTATAACACTTTCTTTGCTCTATGTGGCTAATTGCAATACTCCAGATTATTTGTAAAATAAAAGCTGTCAACGGGAGTTAGTTGATCACCATTTGAGAGTAACTGTGAGGACAGATTAAATTAGCTTTGCTGGAGACCAGGAGTTTAGAAATGTTAGAAAGAATATATTCGACTTCTGTGACTGAAACATCTCCCTTATGAGGAAAGGCTGAGAGACCTGGGACTTTTTACTCTGAAGGGGAGAAGACTGAGAGGGGATCTAAGTAATGCCTATAAATACATGAATGCTGTCTCTTTTCACTTGTGGCCTGGGATAGGACAAGAGGCAGTAGATCCAAGCTCAAGCACAGGAAGTTCCACCTCAACATGAGGAAGAACTTCTTTACTGTAAGGGTTACAGGGCACTGGAACAGACTCCCCAGAGAGGATGTGGAGTCTCCCTTTCTGGAGATTTTCAAGACCTGTCTGGATGCATTTCTGTGTGATCTGCTATAATTCTATCCTGCTCTGCAGAGGATGGACTCAATGATCTTCAGAGGTACCTTCCAACCCCTACCATTCTGTGATTCTGTGATATAAAGTCCCTTATCCTAGTTCACCCTTTTTCTGTGATTTCTCTTTCATTTGTTTAAAATAAAGAAAAAAGGGCTAAGTGGTGTCCCTCACAAATAAAAGCTGTGTAAACAGGAAAACTCTGTGTTTTCACTCTCTTCACAAGCATCAGAACTTTCACAGCTCTGCAGACACTGCATCTGCATCAGACTGCACAGGGAAATGGGATTATACCACTGCTTGCAGTGCATCGTATGTGAGAAAGTGCTGCCTCAGAAGACACATTACTGCTGGTGTAGGGGGGGAAATGCTGCAATCCATCATCTTGGGGATAAAAGAATGAAATACTTTGCTTCCAAGACTGCCTATCTTTTGTTCAACCACCTAAAACCTGAAAGAGAAAAATACTATTTCACAGCACACTCCCTTGTCCAGCTCTTACTCCAGTAGTGATGGTCCTCACTCATACCAGGGCAACAACAAAAAAACATACTCATATATCTGTAAGAATCTGCCAACTACAAAGCTTTTCTGTCAAGTTTACTTTTTGGTTCACCCTACTCTCCTTGTACTCCCACAAGCAAAATTCTTCCAAAACCTGGTTTTTGTCCTAAACGAACAGAAATGGTCCTATCTCACATGTAATTGGGATATTTTTATGCAGTTAAAACATGAGAGTTTTGTTTGAATAAATCAGGACTATGCTACGTAGCCCAGAGTGACTGAGCACACAGGTAAAGGCTGCAGGATCGGGCCTTATGTTCCTAGCTTGTGGTGAAAGACTATTGTGGGTTACAGCTGTATTGTGACTACATAATGCTGACTCTGTATGTGGCTTTACAAATTCAGCATCCATTTAAAGTATCACAAAGAAGCCTCTGATACTTTCATGCATTGAATTGTCCAGTCGATACCTATAGTTGTGGTATCCCCACTCTACGGACAACAGCATCGGTTTTCATTTTGCTGGTTTGTACACGAAGAAGGCAAAGTCCTTTATATCTAGCAATTATACTAATGCTATTAGTATCTAAATACACATCAATTACATAATTTTGCAGTAATATAACCCAGTCATATACAATTTCACTTGAGAACAGAAGTACTATGTCCATGAGACTTACAGGACGAGCAAGATTTGGATGCAGATCTGAAAGTGCAACAAAGTCCCGTGCTGAGCTAGAATAAGCCATTCTTTACCTGTAACTTGAGAAAGCTAATTTAGATTTTTTTTTTAAATCCAAACAAATAACTTAAAATTATTCATAGTGAGAATAACAAGTCGTCTTTTAACACAAATGTTTTGAGCTAAATTGTATCTCTGTGTTCAATGAAAAGCATTTCAAAACATTTGAAGTAGGCAATCCTTTACTGTTTTTATTTGGCAATGTAAGTTATGACCTTTACTGTTTTTATTTGGCAATGTAAGTTATGACATTTACTATAACTACTTATGCTTCTCAAATAAAGGTCTGTAGTTTTTATTTTATTTATTCATCATTAAATGACTCCATTAGCACCAGCTTCTGAAAAATATTTACCCTCCTTTTCCTGCCTGGGAAGTCCAGCTGAATTTAATGAGGCAGTTCATATATAAAAGGCCATTTACATGGGAGGAATAAAAAGTGTTGGGTTACAAACCACCTTACCTGAGGTTTTGGACTTAACATTAAACTACTTTAAAATGTGAGTTCATTCTTTCCTCAAAGTAGAAATGTTTTGCATTTATTATCTTTTTTTTTTTTTTTTTTTTTTTTTAATATGTATCAGTTATTTTCAGGCTGCCAACATCACATTACTTCCCATTACTGTGAGGAACTGCACACTTTAGGCCCTCTCTGCTGATGACAAAGTCAGGCCATGGATGCTTTGTTAGTCCATCTGAATGCCTCTTATTATTTCATGGGTACCTTCAGAGACATTATTGATGTTTAGCAAAGAGTTGTCAGATTCTATTTGTTTCTAAAAGGAACCATCAAGTTGTCCAGATTTCAATAACCTTTAATATGAAAGAACTGCTGACATTTTTTCAGAGGATGCCTGTTCAAACTTTGTAACAAAAGTCCTGAATGGCTTCCACCATCTTTATACCTGGCACCTTGTGTGAGAATTGTTAACCATTTCATTGAGCATTAGTGTAATGATCCATTAAACACACTAGAAAAGAAACAGTCTACATTTTTTAAAAGTAAGCAGTTATCTGAAAGCAAAGTAATTTCTCCAAAAGAGCATTTCAAACTAAACTCTAACAGGAAGATACCCTAAATTTCCCTTACAAAACTACTGAGTCCCTCAAACCTATTCCCATCCCATTCCATGGAAGAATTCACATTCACTTGTGTAGGAAAGTCACCTCCACTATCCCTCCAAGGCACAACAATATTCTCACCTCAAAAGAAGTTAAATATTGTTAAATGACGTACCTCACACCACAGCTGAATCCTGTTAAAGAAAACACCTATGAAAGGAAGATCAGAGAGGCAGTTTATGATGTAAAATGCTCCTGATCCTGGCAGAGAAGTCTGCAGAGGACAATGTCTCCTCTCAGTCACCCCCTGAGGCAGGCACCAGGCTACCCAGGATAGCTGAGGGAACTTTCTCACCACCACCCAGAATCAGACCTTTTTCTGAGAGAAAGAATACAATGGAAAGCACAAAAAATAACAGTAGCCTTTAGCACCACCCACTTCCATCCCAAACTGGTGTCTGGCAACAGAAGAGTTTGTACCCCTGGAATCAGGCCGACCCCTACACCACAAGGGGAATTTTTTATCCACCATCTTCATTCTTTTCTCCTTCTGAAAACCAAATAGCTCATGGTGGGCATTCAACAGCCCTACGTACCACCAAGGGGTCCCGGGGGAGGCACAGAGCAGCTGGGATGGGAAGGAAGCACCCTGGAAGGAAGGTGTGAGGTGCTGAGGATGAGACAAAATGGCGACATGCACCACAGGCGGGAAAAGGGCTTTGCATGCTCTCACTGCACGTGACCTTCCTTCAGGGGTCTGAGAGGAACGGTGCAAGGGCAGCCAGAGCTCCACACAGGGCACTGGCCACAGCCCTTGGGTTCAGAGGATGGCTTCACAAAAAAAAAAAAAATAAAAATACCCAAACCTCACCAGAAGTTCAGAGTCCTGCAACTTTGACATACACCAGCCCAGAGCACTTCAATCAGCAACTTCCATGTCAGGTCCAGAGCTGAGGGTTCAGAGTTTGAGTTTCACTCTCTTTTGCCACTCCCTCCATCTGTGGGGCTTTCCTTGAGTCCCCCACCATTACTGCTCCATCTGTCCCTCTGGGGCAGCAGCTTCATCCTGACGTACAGAAGTTTACCCAGGTAGGATGTCAACTTGAACCAGCTGAATGTTTTTTCTTTTTTTTTTCTTTTTTTTTCCTAACAAAATTCCTGTATGTTCTTCCATCTTCCTGGAAGATGAAGATTTTTTTCCCAATCAAATACATTCCAGCACAATCTCTAATAGGGCTTAGGTCCCTGGACTTAAAGCTCACAAAGCAGCAGCCCAGAAATCTAAAGTCAGGCTAATTCTGCTACAATTATAAATGTCCAACACACCAGCAAGAGAAAGCAAATTTCAGTAAGGTTTGGAAGAACTATTCCCTAGTTTGTTTTGTTTTTGGGTTTTTTTCCTAAGGAAAAATAAAATGTATTTGTATTGATTTGAACAGAGAACAGATGGGTTTTCAGGCCCTACAGAAGACTGGAGTGAGGCATTTTTGTCCATTTACATTGCATATAAACTTATTTTTTAATCAAATCAATATTCTTCACTTCTGTATTGTCAAAAAAATTTTACTCTCCATGAGTAATTTTATGACCTCAAGGTCACAACTGTTGAAGTTCTTAGTGTAGCCTGACAAATTCCCTCTTGATTCTGTATTACAGGATCTTTCATTTCTTCAATTAAACAGCTGAAAATGGATACCACCTCTGCTCTCATATTTATTGTGTCACTAAAGTCCAGGATCATTACACTGTGCTGATGACAAACAACATGCCAGGGAACTGATAACCTGGGTGGGTTATGTTTGTTAGTTTGGTTTTGTTGGGTTTTCTTTTAGGTCACCTTTTATACAGTATGATCTGTGAATCTAACTTTGTTCCATAAGTTTGAAGTCTCCAGTCAATAAAGGAGGTAATTTTGTTATTAGTTCTGTTGTTTTAATTTTCTCAAACAAGCAGAAGATAACAAATCTGGTGATGAGGATACTAATCAAGTGGGAAGGACAACTCATTGGCTAGATGGAAAATGCTGGCAAAGGTACAAGTCTTACTCTTATCACCATAACTTCAAAGTAAACCAGGAAAAAAACCCCAACCAACCAACCACCTGAAAGGATATCTGTGAGGTCTCCACCACTGCAGAGGGTGAAAAAAGCTGGATCATAGCCCATGGGTTTTGATGGGACATAAGCTCCTGATTAGAGTCCTGATGAACCATGCTGGGGCCTTGTGCTGCTGCCCAGCATGGTCATCACTTCCATTTAGGTTTTGTCCAGGCTGAGTTGCTTTTCTCTCACAGGCACAAAGGACAGGTGAAACCCAATGCTGCGGTGTCTCCGGCCCAAGGCTGCAGGCTTTGTTTCATTTCAAAGCCACCAGAACAAGGATTCTGTTGTGCACAGCTCCTTGGCGTCCTTGTAGCCTCCGTAGATGTCTAATGATCAAGTGGGTTTGCTTTGTGGTTTAGTTCCAGTTACATTTTCAATGTGTCTAGGTTGGGAGAAAAAAAACAAAACCAAACCTACAAAAAAACCCTCAACCTACTTTTTACTTTCTCATTATAGCTCCTGTTAGGAAGATGCTATCATCTCCTCATGAAAGGATGCACCAATCTGGTCAAAGGCACAAAGGCAGAAGACATGCAGACATGAGACCAGAGTTATTTCCCTAGAAGATGTGATTAAAGACTGAATTTCTGGCTTGCAGATACTGGGAAGTTATTTGATGGATGTAGCTGTCTCGCAATGATGCTGTTATTTCTGCCATTTGTACAGCACATTGGCACTATGGTCAGTGATTTGGACTTCTGTGAGTTACTGTAAACAAATAACATTTTTTGGTACTTATAATAAACAAATGTCTAACCTGAATTTCTCCTGCTAATTTACAATGTCAGATGATTCTCCAGGTCAGGATTTTTTAATGAAAAAGTGAACCTGGAAAAAGAAAAGCTACTCAGCCTGTGTTCAGTTTTTCTCAAGCTTTCCTCCTCAATTGACCTCAAAGTGGTCTCTAAAAGAAAGCAGCATCACTATCTCCCTTTGACAACTGGAAAAACAGTGGCAAGAGGAAGACCAAAATCAATTTCCCCGAGGGCCACAGACCACACATGGGGATCTGCTCCCTGCTCCAGAACCAGCCACTGTGGGATGGCAACAATATTAATTCAGTATTTTTCTGATCTAGTGCTTGATCCCTGCAAGGTCCGAGTGATTTTTAAACTCTTCAGCACTTCCACAGCACTTAGCACTCTGCCAGCTTCCCTCTGCAAGCACCAGAGACTTCCCATAGGTGGCTGCAAATTGCACAGTCCCTGCTCATTAGGTCTTCATGAATGGATTTATTTAAATTACACTTGCTGGCACGGCCAAGGAGTGCAAATGCCATTTCATATCTCACTTAGCGATTCGCTATGTGACAGTTGGTACTGTCTGCATGCTGGGGAAGCCTGGCCCCGGCCAGCAACACCAGGGGTGTTTCAGAAATTGTTTTCAAAAGGATCTTCAAAGTAAGAACAATAGAACAAGTATTTGCTCTCCATGTTTTACACTGCCAACAGAATTTACTGAGAAGGCCCATTTAATATTTATACATTCTTAGGACAAAAAGAATCCCTGAAATGAAAAGAGCAGACCTGTAATTTTATGTAATTCACCTGGCTGAATGCATTAAAAGCAGCAAATTATTAAAGGTATTCACTATTCAGCAGCTTTGGCTGATACCTGAACTGGCTGACAACACAAAGTGCTGATGGAGTACTGATGGATACCTTCAGCAGCAGCAATGCAGGTGCTGATGCAGCCAACAGGTGTTCAGTGTGTTGAGAGATATTTAATTTTTTTCCCATCACTGTAGTGAGTCATTGCTCACTCTGCCCTGTTTCTCCTTCATTCTGGCCCCCAGCACTAGAGTCATCCTTGTGCTGTTTCAGTGGAATTTCCTTGCTCTGAGCAGCACTGAGAACTCTAGCACCACAAGAAAATGCAGTAACACAGAGTTTAATTTTAAAATAAAACTGGGCTCCCCAGTTCAAGAGAGACAGGGAACTACTGGAGAGAGTCCAGAAGATGCTACAAAGGAGACTGGAGCATCTCTGTGCCCAGGCCAGGCTGAGAGCCCTGGGGCTGTTCAGCTGGAGAAGAGCAACCTGATCTGATCAGTGCTGATCAAGAGCTAAAGGGCCCCTGGGAGGCAACAGGATGGGGACAGACTCTTGATAGGGGTAGCCAGTGGACAGGACAAGGGGCAACGGGCACAAATCAGAACCCAGGAGGTTTCATCTGAGCAGGAGGATAAAATTCTCTGCTGTGAGCGTGTCAGAATTTGGCCCAGGCTGCCCAGAGAGGTTGTGGAGTCTCTCCTCTGGAAAGATTCCAAACTCACCTGGACACTGCAATGCTGTGGGTGATACACCCACTGCTCTGGGTGACCCTACTGTGTCAGTGGGGTGGCACCAAATGATCTCCAGAGGTATGTTCCAACCTTTACCATACAAATGTGAACATGAACCATGGCTGGTTCCCACCTAATCTGTGCTATTTTTGTCTGCTCTGGTCAAGGGAAGACACCAAGACCTGAGGCTGGTGCATACCTGCAGCAGTGGTGTGAGCAGTGTTTGCATTCCCATGGGCAGCTCAGACACCAAACACATACATGAGCAAAGAGCTCCACACAGCAAGGGCTCAGGTGGGGACATCAACAGCTTTCTTCTGTATGAGGAGAGCCCTACTGCTGGAAAAAAAAAAAAAAAAAGGAAAAAAAAAGGAAAAAGGGCTTTCAGGTGTAAAGCCATGTGGGACATGCAAGTGCTGCTCTTCCCAGCTTTCAGGAAGGACAGAGTTTTGAAAAAAAACAGCTGCTCACAAGACAACAGTCTCCTTGTTCTCACTGATGAACTCAAATGAAACTGCTTATAACCAACTGCAGCCTTCCTGGCAGGCAGGGAGCGGGTGGCATCTGAAGGGCTCGAATACCCATGCATGGCGTTTCTGATTGCATCCACACTGGGGGAAGGCAGTATCCTCAATCTCCAAGGCAGGGCCTGAGTGCCCTTTCATCAGCGAGCTCAATTCTTAACTATTTCAGTGCTAATTAATCCCATTCATGCAAGGGTGGAGCAGAAATGTCACGCAACACAGTGCCAAGGCAACCCAAGTCAGAGAGGAAAGCAAGAAGTTGGATCCAGGCCGTCGGCACCAGCCCGTGCACTGAAACCAGCTCACATCAGGTGACCAGTGCCGAGTTTGAGCAAAAATAAACACAATCAAAATCCAAGGCCTTCTGGATAGTCACCACGTAGTTGGTGTATTTTTGGCAAATAGTTTGCAAATAAATGTATCCCAGAACTAATCCTTCTATGTTTTGTTTTGTTTTGGCTTTTTTTTTTATGTCAGAAAGTCAGAGTGCAACATCTGTATAAGAATTCACTGCTTGAAAATACAGACATGAGTCTTTTTTCCTCAGTTCTTTCTCTGCAATACTCTACCATCCTCTTGGAAGGTCAGGCTTTGATTGCTGAAGATCTTAAAGCTCTCAGCCTGTTGTTCAGCTTCCCTGAAACTATAGCAGTGGAAAGTGCTTATTTTTGGAGGCACCAAGCAGCACAAGAGCATTTCAGCTACAGAGAATAACTTTTCCTGCACATAGTTCCAAAATAATTTAAGTGAGGTCAGTGAAATTACTTGGATTTTCATCACTTTCCCCAAGACTAGAATTTCCTCCTCCCTCTCTGAGCAAACAAGTGATGAATAGTTTCCAACAAAACATCATGATTTAAAAAATACAATTAAAAATATTTTTAGTGACAGCTCCCTGACACAGGGGAAGAATGCTTTGGGAGGGGAAAAAAAAAAGTATTTAGCATCACTTGGCTGCAATTCAAACATTTTCAGCTATTTGAATCAATGAAACCAAATCCAAATTAATTATATCTGGATTTCAGTTTGAGACACATGATACAGAATAATACCAATTAGGACGTGGGATGAGCACCTTCCACTGACAAGACTGGTGGAAAATCCTTCCAACCTCCACTTACTCCAATTTCCAACCAAGTCTAAACCTCAATCCCTGCATAAGCAGTTCATAAGGAGGAAAACTTGGATGTAATTCTCAAAGACATGTGGGGATGGCTGTAACAGAAAACTGGGATCTTAGAATAAATAAAAATCTTTTCCCTCACCACAGAATTCAGTGAACAGAGCACCAGTGAAATCCAAACAACCCGTCCAAGCTAAACTTTCCAGCAAAAATAGACCTTTGATCTCATGGCTGAGCACTTGGCCCCGGCACGGCAGTGGCAAACCTCCCATCACCTCCGAGAGCCAGGACCACATCCAGCCCCTTCCTAGGTAATCGTGTGTCAACATTTCCACAGTATGCTTGGCTGCCTGTCAGCCAGCTCGTTAGAAAATTCCTCAAGACTGACAGTGACCTTTTAAGTTTTTATCCATTAGAAAAACAAAATCTCCCCCCCAAAGCCTGTCTGGAGCATGAGGGTATGAGACTTGATCAAAACAGGACTTTATCAACAAATTTACCCTTAAGAAAATGAACACTAGAGGTCAATCTAACAGCTTGTCCCGGAAATATATATCCCTGGAATAAAATATTACAGACTTCTTGTATACTGTACACCTCTCTAACTAAATCCAGATTCGCTGGCTTGGCAATGTGCTTCATATTGAACAAGAGTTTCTTCTATTCTTCTGAGTCTGTTCTTGTCTTGCTCTGCATTAGTATTTCCTCTACTGGAGCTTGCCCATGTGATCGCTGTCCTGATTCTCGGGGCTCACTAATGCACTTAACTACCTGGTTATGAAACAAAAGGGGAAATTGGCACGTAAGTGCTGGTGGCCAAATGCGTCCCTGATGGATCCACGCTGCAGCTGGTTGAGGCAGATTATGAAGCTGAGTGCAGCAGCAGAGGAGCAGATGAAAGCTCATCTGACTTGGGATCTCATGGCTAAATCTGTGGTTTCAAAGAGGCAGAGGCAGCAGGGAGCCTGCAGAGAAGCAGGCTGGGGTGCAAGAGATGGGTTAGTGACTTCCAGCCTTCAAGCCTGATTCCCTTCCAGTCTCCCAGCTAATAGCAACAGAGATGGCTTCATTACCTGCATCTCACGATTTCTTCATCTCACCTTCTGCACTCACATCCTGGAGAGCTTTGGGGCTACATATGAAAACATAACACATTGATTTTTTTTTTCCTTTACCATTCTTAAATGCCCAGCTTTTTGATTTCAGTTAATGTCTTCCTCTCCATTCCCTGCTTTTAGCAACAGAAATAAGAGGTAGCCCTGCCAGCCTGCTTCAGCCTCCCCACTGCACCTTCCTCAGTAAAACTCAAGCTCCACTTTGATGAAGCTCCTTTCTCAGCCAAACTCGATAGAGATGTAGGAGTGGCACAGGCTTCACCAACATGGACGCTGCCTCCACCAGGAAAGGGAGATTCAAGGCACAAAGCCAAGTCAGATAAAAGCACAGATCCAGCAAAGAGTGTGTTTAAAGCACAAAATTTATCCTGGGGAGTCACCGGGACTGCTTGTGTGCTTTGCACTAAGCACATATGTGAGCATTTTGCTGAACTCAGGCCAAAACGCAGATCTTCACGAACACAGGCCAGATCCTGTAGCACTGAGTAACGACAATGAGTAACATTTATTCACACAAGTGGTCTCTGTGGAGAACGACTGCCAAGTCCTGGCCCTGAATGTTTTTTTTCATTAGCAAGCAGTCAGAGCAGAGCTCCATATGGCAACGCTGATTCTTCACTCAGCAGCTTGCCTGCTGCCAGCTACTCGGTGGAAATGGCCCAGCAACACAGAAACACTCCAGCCCAACCTTCGTGTTACAGTTACCTTTAAAAAAACTGCCAGACAAATTCCTTAAAAGTTTTCCATGGAGTGTCTTCCTCCTGGGGCTACCTGTATGACCATGGTCCTGGCTATGGCCAGTGGTGCTCTCCTAGGGCAGCAGCTCTCCTGGGGCAATGCCTGGGTCACTCCCAGGTGAAGTAATCTCCCAAGGTACATCTAAAGGGTGTCTGTCCTTAGCACCCAGCTCCTCAGCAGTCTGGCACAACTCAAGACTGCCAGAGATGATGGACTAGCTGGAAAAGCCTCTTGCATTCCTCTTCAGGCAAATCTGGAGTCCCTGGAGCTTAAGCTAGTGCAGGGACATATCTCTGATAGCCTCTCCCAGTTAATGCCCACACAGGAGAGATTTGGGAGAGTTAGGTGCAGAGATGGATGCCTTAGTGCCACTATGTAGCTGTTGTGCATTACACCCTTGCTCCAAGACTGTCAAAATTGGGCAGAGCTGAACAGAAGACCTCCCTCCTCATCAACCTCCTGTTCAGCTTGCCCCCAGAAGCTGGGGGTCTTCTGACAGCTATAACCATGGCAAGAAACCGCTTGGCACAGCAGCTGCATCAGCTATGAGGACCCTCCAAGCACTGCAGGGAAACCTGCCTGAGTCAGAAACACAGGGAGCCACAGCAGAGAGTGGCAGTTGCCCATGCGGAGTCCCACGTGCTGTTATCATCCTTCACTACCGTCTCTTCCAAGGGGCCACATGTGCAATTCCTAGCAAAGATCTGTAACTGGGGCTGACATTTCACAAAGATGAGGAGCATGGCCATCTCACATCTCCCACCACCAGCATCTGCTACCCACCACCTCCAGCACAGTCCTCAGTGCCATCAACCTCCTCATAGGGTCTGGACATATAGCAAAGCCATCTGTGTCACCAAAGCAGCAAAAGCCACAGCAGTACCTAATATACATGGGTTTAACCCAGTCAGGGTCAGGTCTAATGAGCAATTAGGCAGGATCGGGTCCAAAGTAAGGCTAGTGGTGAACCCAGGTTACACACAGAGCCTCTCAGCATCCCTGCAGCCTCAGCCCCAACATGGCCTGTGAGGTTACTGCCAAATCAATATGTGCGTCTTCCTGGTAAATAATTGTGTCAGTGGGATGTTAATGGTGCACAGTGCTCATGGTGTTAAGGCATTTTTGTTTTGGTTTGGTTTTTTTTTGTCAGTGAAGTAAATTCATTCATTTTCTTCACCCTTCCTCCCTCAAAAACACAGAATGGGCTCCAGACCCACCTCCTACAAGGAAATTAGAACCAGCCCCAGAGGATCACCCAGCAAGAAGCCTCTGTCTGGAGATCTGACGCCTCTTCAAAGACTGGGGAGCAAATGTGTTCCTACCTCCATTGATTTATGAAGAACGTCTGCATCACCAATGCAGTGGGAAATACTTAAACGCTACCAGAGAGAAGGGGAATTGAGTGCTTGCTGCCTGCACTTAGGGGGTTGCACTGAATAACACCACTATTGCAGTTTGTCTTCATACAATTACATCTATATTGTATGGCAAAGGAAAACAAACCAGCTTGAGACTGCAGCATATGCTGCTGGGTTATATACTCAAGAGAGAAATAAACCCCAGTGTGCCATCTCTGGGACCAGCCCATGGCAGGCAGGATGTGCCAAAGGTGAATTGCATTGCATGTGGCAGCAACCAGTCCAGGACTGTGTCCCTATGGGCAAGGGGACACAGGGAAAGCAGGTGGCTTGCCCATGCTGGTGGAAACAGACAATATCACCTCAGCTGGAGGCAGGAACAAAGCCAGAGCCATGGGCAGCACCCCAGGAAAGGCAGGAGAAAGGCTCAATGAAGTGAGTGGCACAGCCCAGGAGTGTTGTCTAAGGCCATTCTTTCCTTCCCCCTACATGGAAACATTCTAGGTATAAATTGTTCTAAGTCATATCTGTTTGGTTTTAATTCCTACTGATGTCCCAGTGTTATTTATGCACTTAAAATATAGCAGTAGGCACATGTAGAGGGTGTGTTCATAAAATACAGCCCACTGCCTATTTATTGATCAGGGCAGTAAATAATTCCAACGAGCACAACTCATCCAAGTGAGAAGACACAGACGAAGGCTGCCCATCTGCCAGGGCCTGATACATACTCCTCCCAGGGCTGGCAGGATCACACTAGCAGCCCAGGGCTGACAGACCTGCTCCCAAAATGCAATTTTTTCATTTAAAATGAAGCCAAGAGAGACAATGCAGTTCCCAGGTGGGGCCTAGTGGCAGCTGTGCCCTGGGCTGGCAAAAGGCTCCCAGCCAGGTTGGCCAGTGCTGTAGGGATATACCTGGGGACAGAGGATACAGGCCTGTGCCCACCATGGGATGATTCCAGTTAACACCAGAAAGGTAGTGACAGACAAAAAGCAACTGCTCAACTGGGTCTAAGCTGGAGCAGAGGCACCTGAGGGCCATGCAGCCACACCAGGAGCTGGATACCCGCAGCACCATGTGCTCCATGGCAGCCAGGAGGCCACTGCTAGAAATAAAAGCTCTCTGCAAGGATCTCTTTTTGGTTTGATTTTAATGCACTTGGAAGAAGAGGAAGGCAGTGCCTGACAGCTCTGTGTGGAAGCAGTTGCTTGATTAGCAGAGTTAATAATGGTGGTATTTGTTCAATATCTGAATTCTTGCACTTTTCCCATGGAAAAGGCAACAGGGGACTCTGTATGATGCTGTTCATGCAGAACTATGTCTCAGCTGTCCCAGGTATTACCCTGAAATTACCCTGTCCTGAGACCCAGGAAAGCAAAGCACAAGGCTGGATAGATATAGTGTTGCTACAGTGGGAATCATTTATCTTAACTCAAAGGTGAACCAATGGCATCCTCAAGAACAGGACCTTAACAAGCAGAGTAGGAAGATCTGAAACAGATCTTGACCTGATCTCAATTATGTGGCTGCACAAAGCCAAACAAGGTCGATTTATGCCAGTAAGAAGCTAGTCTCAGGCTCAAATTCATGCCCAAGTCCTGCTGCCACCAGCATGGCTAGAGCTACCTTTGCATACCAGATAGAGTTCACCTCACTAATACCAGCTCTCCTAGGGGGTCAGGGACTGCCAGCAGCCCAGTGCAGAGCCATGACACCAATGCTCCGACTCTTTGAGATACACCAAAACATCGTACCACTGACCTCAGCATCCTGCCTGTCGAGGGCTGGGGAGTCCCCTTTAAAAGAAAAAAGAACCAAATTAAAAAAAAAATTATTTTTTTTTTCTCTCTCTCTCTTTCTGTCTGTGTGGGCGGTGCCGGCCGGGCTGGCCGGCCGTGGGGGACTGGGAGGATATTTTCGGGCGGGGAAAGAAAAGGGCGCACGAGTGAAAAACGGCTTTGGGGGCGAAACTCGCTTCTTCCGGGAGCCGAGGAGCGGCTTCGTTCCTCTGAGGGACCTTGCCTTCGGCGCTCCGGACCCTTTGGGAGAGAGTTTTCTTCGGTCCCGGAGAAACCTCGCAGCGGCTCTCGGCAGTTTTTTTCCCCTCGACATTCGGCACCTCTCCGATTCGTCCCTGCACTGCAAGTCTGCCCTTCGGACTATTTATTTTATTTTCTTTCTCTACCAGCTACGTCCTCTGATCCGTCTGTACAACGCCCCACCCCCCCGGGGGCTCCGCGGCTACCTGAAAGGTGACCGTCCAAGGAAGATTTGAACTGGTTTGGGGTTTTTTTCCTTGTTAGTTCCTGTGTTGTGGTTGTTCTGATTTTCTCAACGTTTACAATTTAAAATTATTATTGAGTTTTGAACTTCATATATA
>JAOEGS010009302.1:28548-50555 GCA_025447755.1 Corythornis vintsioides | reverse complement strand
CTAACCTATAATGATGCAAAACTGTTTCATCAGTATAGGTTAGGGTTTATATATAGGTTTTAAACTCATAGTATAGGTTGTGATCTCATAACCATGACAACTAAGCACTGTCTTCTTGCCCAGACAAAAGATTTCATAGTACAAGAAGTCTATAAAATAATTAGGTAGACTCAAAAAGAGTTGATTGTTCATGAAGCAAGTTAAACAAAAATAAATATTTATGAAAAGACAATCACAGACATGCCTCCTTCTGCTTCCCTCACCAGTCAACTAAGTGATTGCAAAATGTGCTCAGAACAAAAAGTCAGATGACAGCTTTCTGCAGAGCCTGGGCTCCTCAAATGTAACTATCTTGCCAATGCTCTGGCTGACTAGGCAAGAAAATGAAAGTAAGTTCTTTCTTTAATGGTTAGAATTGGTAAAATCAACAAAATTCCAATAAAAAGCAAAGCAAAATGTTTTTATTTCAAAGATTGATATAGATTGTGAAATTTAGATAAAATAATGAATATCCAGTTAAGATGTGAAGCAGTGATTCCCAGTATCTACAGGCATATCTTGCAGACTGTAAAGTAGCTTCACAACATGCTTTCACTTATCTAGGAATGTCAAGGCCCTTTTTAAAGATTATATCAGCATCTCAAGCTAAGCCCTTTTTGAAGGCTGTATTCTCTTTAGAAGGTTAAAAGTGAAAATAAAGCTTCACAAAAAAAGCCTTAAACAACCTTTAATACTTTTATAATTGAGACATTCCTAAAGAGAGAAATATCTTTGGATTCAAACTCAGATCCATGCTGGGTTACCTCATGACAGAGCCTCTCTGTCCCCATTAACCACAGACCAGCAGTTTTATACTTGTCATCCTCTGCCCTTGGGGAGGCCAATGGATTGTTTATAAGGATCATGAAAGACCACTTAAAAAAAAAAAATGTATTGTCTATTGTAAACTTAAGCTCACTAAGACAAATCAAGACATGGAAAACTACTGCTTAGCAAAAGCCAAAGGCAGATGGGGCGTAATTTACTTCTCAAAGTTAACTTGGGATGAAAACAGAGTCTCAGGATAATGATAAATGAGCAATAAACTTACTTTCCCCTTTGGGAACACAGTCCCTGCTGCTCACCATTTCTATGAGATGCTGTAGCAATACAAGCAGTGGTTTTGCATCTGTTTCCTGTCAAATACTTTTGTTTTGAAAACAAGGTGGTTTGAAGCTTATATAATAAATCAAGGTTGTATACTACATCAGAAGTCTGGATTTTAGGAAGTCCCACAGCTAGCTACAGCACCTCAAAATACTTCCAAGCTACCTTATGCTCCCTTTTCTTTTTCTTAATTCTCTTAGAATTAATTTATTATAATTTCTGGTGTAGAAATATTCAGTTACTCATGTGCCAAATCCCACTGATAACCATGGTAATCTGGCTGTTTCCCAGCAAGATGCTGGGTAATAGAACAAGTAATTAAAAAAAACCCCAAAACCTAAACTAACAAAAAAACCAAAACCAACAAAACCCACAAACAAACCACCAAACCCCCCACATTTTAACAAAACCATATAAATTAGTCCAGTTTCCATAAGCAATTAAGTATTTCATAAATTATCAACATTAAATGACATTCTCTTCTAGGCCTTTTTAGCAATAATAAAAAGCTGGAGATCCCAGATACATTTCCTGCCTTCCTTGGAGGAAAAATAGTAATTCCCATTTCTATGCCAACCAAGTACCATTCTGTAGTTGAGTACTCCATCTTGAGACTCAAGACTTAAAAAGCACCACATGAATTTGTGATTTGACAGACTAGATTTCTGTGATATGCAGACCAAATTTCCCTGCTCCTTAATTTTACTGTCTTATATTTCAATACTCAACTATTTTTGGCATTCTGTATCAACATCATATTTAGTGACAGTTATAAAAAGGAGTCAGAAATTGTGTTTACCTAATCCATGTACAGCTGGAGATAATTTTTTCTCTTATAAAAATCTGCAATTCTCTTATCAAATGTGTGCTTCTTCCATGTGCAGAGAGTAGCACTTAGATCATATTTCTGCAGGAGATCAACCACCTCACTACCCATTCACTATGACCACTCAATGAGGTTTGTCAAACTTACAGGTTTCCCTCATAATAAGTGTGCAGGGATTGAATGATAGCCCTTCTTTATGCATTTGTTTCCAGTTTTCCAAAGATATTTCCAGTTTATTACATTATTTGTGTGTTTTTTTCTTTTTAATACTTCTTCAGATCAGCTGGTTTATTTTATCATCCTGACTTGTATAAGCAACACTCCCCCTTGTCCTCTGAGGACTTCATTCAGTGTATGGTCATCCACTGTTGTGTAACTTTCTTGAACTCTTCATTTTTTTGTGACCCTTGTTTACAATCCAGAAAAAATTTTTATTCTCTGGAACAGACAAGGCATTTCTAATGGATGGGTGTGGGGATTACCAATGTTCCCAACTCAACACAGCAGATGAAGTATTTATAGACTTGCATCGTACTTTTAAAATACCATAGTTTAAAAATAGCAACATTTGTAGAGCCTCTAACAATTCGTTTCCCAGTAACTCCTACCTAATTGTGATTAATGTAAGATGCAAAATTAAATTTGCAATGCCTAATTAAATTACAGCTGCTTAACAAACTGTCACACAGCAACTGAGCCACAGTATTGTCTATGGACTCAACACCTGACTGCAGAAGGCACAGTTTGTTAGCTGGGTGGCTCTGGCTGTAGCTGAGATGCAGAAAGAGGTTACCTGCTGCAGCCTTTTCACTGCTCCTGCCTCTTCTTCCTCAACTCTAGAAGAATAATAACTAGGCATGTTACTCACCCTCACCTCTCCACACAACCCATGTTAAATGTTAACCCAGGTCATATCTGGACAAGGGACGGCCTCACTCACTGTTATGCTGACATCTTTTAGAAGAACACAAGTATCTCATTCTGGCTCAGCTACAGCCTGACACATCTGCCTGTAACACATCTGCCTGAAGCTCTAAATAGTCTTGTCTCACATTTGTTTCAGACTAAACCCACATGCAAACAAGTAACACAGAAACTTGCTAAGCCTAAAACCATCTGCATAACTTCCTTTAGTGTCTCAGGATATTTATGTCTTAAAAGATGTGAGAAATAACACTGATCACTTTAGCAAACAGCAGTGATGGATTAGGGTGTTCCAAACCCCCTTCCCATTTCCCCATCTCTATAACCTCACCCTTTTGTGGGGTTAACTGCTCAGGAAGCTTTTAAACTATAGTTCCCTAAGCAATCAGTGCAATGAAATATGCATGCATGCTGGCTGCTTGCACTTACTAGTTTCGTTTAAACCCACTTTTGTTGGCAAAGCAAACCACCACAACATGCAATAATAGGGGAAAGTGAAGCAGAAGCAAGGGGACCTTCTTAGCTGTAGTAATGCAGAATACAGTGAACGTGGTCATTTCCTTGCCCAGTATCAGGAATTTAAGCTTGATAAACTATGTCCAACACTAATCTAAGAGAAACCTACTTCAACCACTGCTGCTGTGCTCAAGGCAGATATTAATTCACAGACTTGTACAGCCTCTGCAGCAAGCCAGGTAACAGTGACTGCTTGTGGACTTAACAAATACTAATTATGAAGTTGTACCATGTTCTGCTGACAGAACATTAATACTAAAACTGCCACAAGAACATTTCTAGGATGAAAACCTGAGAAACCCATAATGAAAAGGAAACATTATGCCATGGTGATGAAAATACAGTGTTAAATCGGTGCCTAAAGTGAGGGTTTTTTTCCTAGCCACATCTAATTTATACTTATCAATGCAAGCACCTTTCCATAATCAATGGCTTTATTATTCTGAAAAGCAAAAGCCAACTCAAAACATTACATTAAATTGATAGACACAGGGCCAGCCGGGGGGAGACTAGGTACAAATTGTTCACAGATGTATTTTTTTTATTATTATTATTGGCTGTGTTCCACAGCACAGGGGGAGGGGAGGAGAGGGAGGAGGGAAGGAGGAAGAGGGAATCTGAAACTTACTGGTTGACCTCCCCACCATCTGTGATTGAATTTCTCTCGCCCTCGAAGACTGAAGCTGGCATCAAACACTGGGTCATACATCGAATTGCCAACGATTCCATGTGATTCAGGATAGAGTCCCTTTGTGCAGAAGTGGATTAATTAGTAAAACCGAAATGCACACAAATCTAGTTCTTCACAGATATCAGCAAACAGCACTACATTATTTTAATATAGGTATCTTTGCACACTAGAAAAAGTTTTAATTTTAAGATAAGCACATTTAAAACTGTCTGTTTTAATGAAAACTGTAGAAGATGACTGTTCTAAAAAGTACTCAAAAAAAGCATAAAATCTCCTGTTACTCAATACTTTAAAGTATTTTCACACTAGTTAAAAGTTAGTTTGAGGCCATCTAAACTAAGTAAAAAATTATGAAAAGAATAATTTGAAGTTTCAGTTCCTCTTCATGAACTCCATTTCTGGACACAGAAATCCATTCTCTGGTTGTAAGAGTAATACTTAGCATTTTCATTTCATGGTGTTTTATCTTCTCCAGAGCTTCTGTGAGATAAGAGTTATTTCCAAGAAAAAAAAAAGTCACCCAACACCATATCACAATTTGTCTACCAGTAAAGGCAATTTAAGAAGTTTCTGCTCTTCTCCCTTTCTCTTGATCCTTTCCCATGCCCAGCTATTCATTTCTCCATGCCCTCCTTTCTCCTCCCATTTAACATTTGCGCAGAAGCTGCAGGAAAAAAAGGAGGGGAAAATGCAGCTGCACTCAGGGAGTCACCTGGCCTAGCTGTGGGAGAATTGTCACTGTCACCTAGAAGCATTTCCACCAGCTATGTCACCAGAGTGCAAAGGTGATGGCTCATTTTACTGCAGGGCCAATGTAGCATCCAGACATACTTAGCAACTGGAAATTATAAGTCAGCTCCAATGAAGGAACAACTGCTGGTTGTATTATGGGTAGGATTTTAGGGGTGGTTTTTTCCTCCTAGAAAAACTGTGACCTCTAATTATGCAGCAGTACAAATAACTGCAAAAGCAGACATAAAAAAAAGCACAGAAAATCTGTAACAGTGTATAATGGTGCAATACACTTTATCTTAGAACTTCAAAATACTAAAGAAAATACTTAACATGACTGAAAACTGAAAAGGATTGACAGTGAAGCAGTTCTATTAATAAAAAAGAAAGAAAGAAAAAAACTTGCTTCCCACAGCCCACATTTCTACTGCAGTGAAACACTTTATCACCAAAATATCCTTCCCAGGGACTTACAGTAGCAAGGGTGTACAAGTTGGGGAAGGTTTTTGTAGGGTAGACAGGTCTCATATAAGGAGAATGTGTTCCACAAGATCCTGAAAAATCAATAGCGAATGCAAACATTAGGAAGTGAAGCTCTCAGACATGGAAAACAAAAACAGAGGAAGTCACTTGCTGTACCTCAAAGTGCTGCAAAAACTGGTTACATTTTAACCAATTTAAATGAACAGTCTGCTGCTTAACATTGGCAGTTCTTCCCACAGGACAGCAGTAAATCCACTCACGCACTCTTTGTACTTGACAATAAACAACTGAACTAATTCAGCCAGAGCACTATAGAACTAGATACATTTCCATAAACTGTTTTGCTTTCAGAGAAAGCATCCTTCTAGAGTCCAGTCTGGAAGGATCTTGCTAAGTAAAACACATGAGAAAACACAGGCTAATTTTGAGTGACAAATACACTCAAACTGAAGTTTCACAAGGGGCCACAGCCCCTCTGATTTCCATCATTTCAGTTGGAAAAGATTTTTAAGATCATCGAGTCTAACTATAGATGGCTACATGTGGGCCAGCACACACACAGAGGAAGAAAAAACTCAACACCTTTAAAGGGTATGGGCACACACACAACCACACTATACTGAGAAGCTCTGACATGCTTTGTGTCCAGCACTTCACAAATGCAGGAGGAGGCCCACTACCACCAAGGGCAGCACAGGGCTGCACATCACTGGGCACAGCAGGTACTACACACTCACAGTAGCTACTCCACCCACTTACCCACATTTTTCAACATTTATGTATCTAGTGGAAAAAATCTTGTGGGACCACCCAGCTAGCCTATAAGAGTGCCTGATAGATATAATGTACCAAAGACAAAATTGTTGCCAAATCATATGAAGGTCACCAGTTCCAAGCAGCATTCCCCAAAGCAGCAGCTTTCTACCCACTCTCCAATTGCTGTGTGCTGCTTTAGCCAGTGTGCTTTCAAACCAACAGTTAATGCCATCTAAACCAAAGGGATTTTCTGTCATTTCACTTTCATGGAAAAACTTCTCTTTGTCAGACCTTTCAGCCAGAGGAGCCCTGATTTGGTGCAGCCCTTCTATGCACCAGCTCCGTGCTGACTTCTGTTGCTCAATGAACAATGAAAACAACTAGGCTGCAAGAAACTGTCTTTCACTTATTTTAAGAGAACAGAAGTACTCACTCAGTTTTTCAATATTGGGCATGACCTTGTTCCCTTTCTTCATATATGATGCACGGAAGCCATCAACAGAGAAGATAATCAAAGGAGGACGAACAAAACTAGAAGAAAAAGCAGCAGGAGTGTAAGGCAGCATTTCAAACTGTTTATTTCCACTTGCTCACTGAGATTCCAAAGTACAGTTACTGCATATGCTATATGTCTATAATTTTTTTTTGTTTACTGAACAGATCAGCACAAACTGATCCTCATGCATAGTAATATTCAGTGTTACTTGCAGCCAGTGGAAGGGCTGAGCTTCAACATAAAAACATCTTTCCAAGCAGCAAAAAGCATATAGCCCAAAAAGGCAAGTGCTTATAGGAGATGAAGAAGGAAAAAAAAATATGCATGAGTACCCACCCTAGAATACAATCTGTAATTAAAAACCACATGTCTCATAACTGCAGTTCTTCTCCACAAAAAAAAAAAAAAAAAAAAAAAAGTGGCATTTTGAGTGAGCTCTGTGAAGCAGAGCTCATTCTCACATACTGAAGATAACAGCATTTCATGTTACTTTATTACATTTTGATTTACTGCTGCTGCTACTGGGAGTTGACTGGAAGCAGGCAGAGATGTGGTGTCCTAGATGGACAACTGGGTTTTTAATGATAAATCACCTGCTGTGTGGGTAAGCAGCCACCAGCAGAAGCAGCAGCTCCTTTCTCCTCCAATAGCACAGACTGAGCTGCAAACCAACACAGCACCTGAACAGACACTTAGCTTGAAGGATAATAGTGGGCCAAAAGATTTCAAAAATTCATACTTTCTTAAAGTTATTCATATGCTCAAATACCTAATTCAAGCCTACAACCCACTGCAATTCAGAAATCCTTACTTTTAGGTATATAACACTAAAAGTACAAAATTAAATTTTTAAAAATGGCCTGAACTCTGTTGACATACACTCAACCTGAATTTTATTGAGATCAGGAAAACCTGAACCTTCCCACTAACTTCAGGGAAACTTGACTACCTTCCCTATGTGGGTATAAGTGAAGCAGGCAAACCTGTCTTTGATCAGGTCATCAAAGACCAAGAGTTCAAGATAATGTATCATATACCACTACTCATGCAGCAGCTCAGAGGCAAATACACAATATTACCAGCCTAACTGTACAAGTGGTGAGGCAGAGGAAAGCACCCAACCCCCAGCTAGTCAGCCTGCATGACAGGGCCAGTGCAGGCATGTGATGTTCAGAGGTTCAGGGCAGAGCTGCAGACCACTGGCTTTTCTGCATTTGGTTTTGCAGTTGCATGCAGAACACTCACCCTGCTGGACATTCAGGAGCCTTTATCTCTTCACAGTCATCATCCACCCAGTGGGTTTCTCCTACCAGAGAAGTCACATTGTTGTTTCAAAAAATAAAAATTACAGATTTCACAGAAAATGTCAAAAAAATAAAGTCTAGCTCTAGTTAATGGACTGTCTTGTCATACTTCCCATGAATAATGAGCAGGTCTTTTCACAAAACTGAATAAATGAGTTATATTCTATTCAACAAGAATATCCCAACTAGCACTCCTAGAATTAGTTCTTAAAACTGGAGTTAAGTGTCATTTGATGGCAGGAGACAGCAGTAACACTTTAGGCACAGTGATCATCTACTTTTTTTTTTCATTCTGTCAAAAACAGGTAGTGGTGCTTCTGGCTCTGAATTCTCACCCTCCTCCCCACCAGCTCCATGAGCTAATTCAGCTGGCTAAAGATACAGAACAAAATACGTTCTGGTGAAGACAGACAACTCTAAATAGTTTCCATCTGCTGGTTTAGAGAGATGGTCCGCTCATGGATCAGGTAAAACTCAGACACAGATTAAAAAAAATTAGTATTCATACTCTTTCAGAATTAAAAGTTACTTTATGTAATCAACTGCTTACTTATGGTTTTCACTGCTGAATGCTGAGTGTGGAGTGGCTCGTGACTTGCACTTTCACAGGTCAATTGAAAAACAGATTATTAGCTAATCAGGCTGCTTCCTGGACCTGGCACTATTAAAGGAACTTCAGTTCAATTAGAAGAACAAAACAAAAAGCACCATAGAAAAGATCTGCAGGAAATGTGTCCTGCAGCAATTCCAACTGACCATGACAGGAGGTGAAGGGACAATTTCCAAGAAAAAAAAGAATCACAACACTCTATCCTCAAACAGGCAAAGGCAGGAATAAAGAGGAAACACTGTTCTCACATAAGGCTTACTCCTGTCAAAGTGCCAGGGTCATTGAGATCATTTGTTATTAGCCAATTAAACAAAGATTATGTACATTAAAGCTGGAGAAAAGTAAATTCCTCTGTCTTGACCCTTGTATGAGTTACAAAAAAGGCAGGAACTGAAAACTATACCAGCATTTAAGTGGTCTCACCTTTGGGATCCTTTGGGAAGGGGAACAACATAACATATAAGGACTTGCTGGAAGATAGATATTTCACTAGGATTCCCAACAGCAAAACTCAAGTAAAAAATAAAAGTACATTTTCAGTGTATGGGTCTGGACTATTACCATTTTCTGAAGGTAAGCAGCTGGCCAAAATGGTATGGAAGAAAAATTTCAAACTGTAACACTTTCACCAGTAAAATTAATGAATGAAAAAACTAAGAACCAGACAAGATATAAAAGTGACAACCTGCAGTGCTCATTACCAGGGATGAAAAGACCTGCTGCAAATGGGAGACACATTACACAAGGCAGGACATGCTCCAGAATATCACAGTAAAAGATTAAAATTAAACCTTCACAGTCCACCCACCCACTAACCAGTACAAGCTGTACTTTAGCCGTGATGTGTCTGAAGTTGGCATGGTCATCTAAAGCTCATGCCACTCATCTGTGAATTACAGCCCTTGTATTCTCACAGCTCCTCTCCCACAAGAAAAAAAGCCTTACAGGTGTTACACCAAGTAGTCTGAGCAGGAGCTTTTGGGGTGGGGGTGGTGGGAGGCCTTGGAGACAAAGAATGCTCCATTCCTTCCAAGCCCATCAGAGGGATCTCCCTTCTCTGTGATGGAGACAAATGCATCCAAACACTTCTTTGTTCTCTTTGAACACTTCTTCATCCACCTATGCCTCCTCTCTTTCTATCAGTATCTCTAAAGGCAAAGATAACATTCTTCTACCTTTAAAAAAAGTATTCACCTCTGCTACTGCTCAAAAAAATTACAAATGCAATTCCCCATTCTACTGCCCCCTGTGAAAAATCAGAACAAACCAGTGAGAGGGTTTCCCCCTTAGAAAAAAAAAAACCAAACCTTTTATGGGGCTGCCTGGTATCAGGTTTGGAAAGATAAGAGGTAGAAAGACCAAAGACTTACCTTTGCAAACGACTTGATAATTAGTACAACAATCTCCTCTACTTAAGCAGTCTTCAGAGCAATGACAAGCATTGTCATCATTCCTGGTTTCTCCACAGCGATCTTTGGTACATTCCCAGCCCCGAGCTAAAATAGTCAGAAGGTAAGCAAGAATGAGATTATAATCAAAGCAAAAAGTACTCACTTAAACCATAATGACAACACTCTAGTCGTTAAAGCTGGATGTAAACTTTATGGTCCCATTTCAGGGAATTCAAGACTTCTGAAGTAGGCATGTCAACAAGGACAACCATCCCCACCCCCCCTCATCCTTCAAGTACAGGAAGGCTCTTCCACCCACAAGCGTTTCTGCTACCCTCAGGTATTGCACTCCAGGACAGAAAAGATATGGAAAGGAGAAGACAAGAAAGATTCTTGATAGAAAAATATGAAGCCTGAAGCATAAACTATGAATTCTAATGTTTCTTGGATAATCCACGCTTTAACTACTCAGTCCTCAATTCAATCCCTAGGAAACATGAAGAAAGTTGAAAAGAGACTATGTGGATGCAAACTGATGCTTTACTCCCATCAGTTCCTTGCCACAGAGTGAGATTCAGCACCAAGTGCAAAGCTATGAGAGCAAGAGCTGTCTTCAAGGAAAAACATGGCACGGCTGCTGTAAAACACTCCAGCTCTTCTCATCTTGTCAATGAAGTTATGATCTAAGGGCCAGTCTAAATTAGGGTGCTCTCTGACTGGCAGTACATTGGTACACTTTGGAATAGTGCCCAAACCAGCATAGGTTTTTTCCATGTCCTGGCCCAACCAACAAGAAACTTTAAAACCACTTTACAAAACATGTACCCAGTAAGAAGCAGCCCACATCAAAGCAATGCCTTTTACTCTCTTTTCTCCTTCCTTTAGGGCTTTATTTTTTTTTCTATAAATATGTAATATTTATAGATTGTGTGTGTGATACTTGTCTTAATAACTGTCTGTGGGAGTATATGACAATTCATACAACAGTCCCAAGGGCTATGCAGGTATCCATACACATATGTGGACATGGTGCACAGTGGACAGAAGGCTGAGGAATTGCAAATGAGCCCTTTAGTAGAAAACATCTTGTATTGTGCTGCAAGTTTTCAAAAAGAGCCTCTTATTTTGCAGTCATTTACACATGGGGCAAAATGGCTCTAAAATTCAGATGTTTTTCATCTGGAACTGAAGTAGTTTTTCTCACAGGATTAGCTCACCATGTTGTGATATCAAGCTATTAAAATGATATCTTTATAAACAGACTGAGCAAGTCAGGACTCTCAAGCATGGAACATCCATAGACAAATTTTTAATCATTAGACTTCTGGTTGCTTAGTAAATGTAATTCTTTGATAAAGCAAGAAAATGTTTAATGGCAAAAGTAGAAGCACCTGTGTTAACTCTGACCACTGTGCAAATACTCAAGGAGATGGGTACAACTAATAATTTAAATGCACTATGCTAAGTAGCAAAATATAACTCATGGCCCTTTTTGACGTTTTCCTTGCCTATGACTCATGAAGAAAACAAAACAAAAAGAAAATTAACTCAGTGTTGAATTTCCATCCCCCAGGGTCCAACGAGTTGAAGCTGAATGCTTTTACCAGTTTGCTATATGAATCCTGACATCTGGAAACCAGGGTAACAAGCCCAGCCTACCACCTGCAGCTTGCATGGAGAGGACTTACACTGCTTCAGTGCCCCCAGACCTAGGTGACTTCACCAGTAACCACAGCCCTCAGGAGAGCATGAGCTACTCCAACACAAAGTTATCACTTTGGCTGGCATGGAACGACCAAGCTCCAGTCTTTACCATGGCTCACTTCATTGTAACCTGGGGATGAGACTGGTGCCTGAACACTGATACTACTTTTAATTGAGCATGAGAAGATCTACTTTTCACAAAGTATGAAAAGTACCCTGGACACTATGGATGAAGGCCAGAAGTGAGCAGCAAGAGGTGCGCATGCCAACTGCTCCTTGCGAGGAAACATGGGCTGCGGTTTGGGCTGAGATGAGCATGCCCAGCAAGGCCAAGGTGAGGAGGAGATGCAGGTTATGGCACGGAGTGCTGGTTTATCAGGCAGGTCCAAACTGCTGTCAGAAACCAGGTGTCATCAGCACCTAGCAGTGCAGGACAGGAGACCCATCGTACCTGTCTTTAAGCACAGCTCATCAAAGTCGAAGCAGCAGCTGTTGTAGCTCTTGCACAGGTTGTCACAGCGGCAGCCAGGAGGCTCTGCCTCTTGAAGTTCAAAGCATCTGTTTTTGCAGGAGCCAGAGGTACTGATCCAGGGAGAGTCTGACAGGACTGTATGGAACAAGAAACAGGTCAACATCTGTTGGATGGGATGGGATGGGTGGCTCAGCCCCAAGCCACTTGGATGAGCAGAACCTCATCTTCCTGCTCTGGGGAAGGGGGCAGGAAGATGAGAATGTTGCTTGATAAAACAAAACAAACAAACAAAAATGGAACAAATTCCAAAAAGATTGCCCTTTTGAGGGAGAAAAAAAAAGAAGGGAAAAAAAAAAAAAAAAGGAGAATGAAAGAGCGTGCTGTGATAACGTCCTGCAGAGAAAGCCCTGGCTTTGCTTCTGTAACAATCAAGAGATCATTAGCAGAAATCTATTGAAGTCTCCAAGACCCCGTTCCAGGAGCTGCAGGAGCTGCAGCTATTCCTCCAAAGCAGGCCTTTGTTTTCAGAAACCAAGTGACATTTTCATGGTTGGCTGGGCAGTTTGCATAGGAAAGGACTGCAATTAATCAACATGCAGTCAGCAGGACTTGGCTTCCTATACTGGAAGGCACCAAATCAATGTCAAGTGTGAAAGAAAATGGTAAGATGCTCTACAGATTAATGGAAAAGCAAAGCTTTTTGTTGGGCTTCAGCAGAGCACTAGATAACAAAATACAGAAATAGGTAAGAAAACAATGTATTTGATGTCTGTAACTGAATGAAGAACTGCCAGTCTGAAAACCATGAATAATGTATTAGACTTCAATAATCTATTAGTAAAGTCCTTTACTGTCAAAGTTGTTAGGTGCTTCTCTGCTCTTTTCTCAAAGCTTAGTATTTTACAGACTTTCATACACTTTATGCATGTTTCCTATAAGAGAATTCTACATAGCAGTTTACACAAAGTGGGAAAACTGTGTGCTACTCTCTAGGGCTAATCATATTTTATGAAATAAAACAGCCACTATGTTATTCTTTAAAAAGAGGTGTTCCAAGGAAAATTTCACAATACCCTTTATTCCTTGAGAGACCCAGTAAAATTAAGTCTTTGGAACTGCCTTGGGGTTTAATTTCTTTCAGACTATGGTTTTGGTTTTGGTTTTGGCAAACCTCACCATGATTACAAGAGGACTGATGCAATGGCACTTTTGGGAAACAGATGTTCTGGTCTTTTGTTATATAATTTTGTCCTACTCTTTTTACATTGCTGAAAGTTGAGTGTCAGTGTAAAATGAGGGGGAATCTCTTCCCAAACAAGACATTATTATCCCAACACCATGAGAACAGACAGAAGAGAAGATCAAGGGGGAGTTACAAGGTGACATTGTAGTAGCCAATGTCCCACTGCCAGCATTACTGCTGCTCCACCCTTGGACTGGTGCTGTCATTGGTTGGACAGTAACATAAACCACTTCAGGGAGCAAACCTGGCAGTAAATCAACCCTACAACAAGACAACATGTAAGAAAACCAAAGCTACCATGGCTGCAGTCATGGATCATTGCAGTGGCAAGGCACTTTTATACAACTGCTGAGAAAGGCTGCAGACAACTGTGTCTCTCACTGCTTTTGTTTGGTTTTTTTTCCAATCAGATCAGTAATGGCAAGTAGCATACACACAGTAAGGCTGCACTCTATAGAAACATTCCCTGAATGCATACTCTCAGTGAGCCATCAATATTTTGGCTATCTGGAGTTCCGAGGAGCTAAATGTTGTATATCTATGTTGGCAACACACAGATCAGTATTTTCTTCTCACATAAATAGCAAAAAAAACCCAAACAACTATGTTAGAAACAAGTCATATGAGAATTGTTTCAAAGCATGCTAACACTCAGATTTTCAGAGATATAAAGTCTTGTTTCTTATTTTCAATAACAGCTGCTTCCTGACAAACGCTTCTGAAAATATCTTACTAAAAAATATGTCAACGTTACTTAACCTCTTCTATTTTCCTTTTTGGAAGCTAGGTAATATACAATCACAGATCCAGTAAGCTGCAAATCAAAGGTATTATGGACTAAAAGGCACTACATACTAGCATACACTGTATGTCCTTTACACTAGCATTGGTCTCTTCATTTCAAAGGAATGAGAGGAGATCATTTCAAAAGGTCAAAAAACACATTTCAAAATATGTTTTGGAAAGAGAAGGTGTAATTCTGACTGCATATCAAATAAAGGAAGGATCAACTGCAGCACACTGAGTGTCTAGCTGTTGTAAATAGCAGCTCATTTGACAGGAAGTCACTGGAACAAATTGCCCACAGATCTGATCTTGATGATTTTGAAGAACAGGTTAGACCAAGATCCGTCAGGAGCACTTCAGTAATAACTGATCATGTCTTGGTATGTAGAGATGTTCTATATGGCTGTTCACAGTTCTGTCTAGCTCCATCTTCTACAGGCTCAAGAAGAGCATTTCACATAAGAAAGGTCTATGCATTTCAAATAAGAAAGGTTTAGCCCAGCTACCTTGTCTGTTATTTTTTCACATCTTGACAACCACCTTATTACTGATGTGACAGATTATCCCAAATCACTTAGCAAATTCAGATCACACGTCCTGAATCCATGTAGGACACTTTCCATACAGCAATACAAATGATGACTTGGTTTAATTCCTCTGATCTCTGAATGTGTTAAGATCGTTCCTTTGTTTATCATGCTTGACCTTGCCTTTACAGCCAGACCATGATTTTCAGGTCGCACACAATGCCACGGCATGGGTACTGGTGCATGCAGAATAATCTGAAAATATCAGGAGCTCCATCCCTGGTGAGCATTTTCAAAGTAACAGAAATCCCTGTACAGAACTAACTTACACAATTTCAAAAATATTTTTCAAAATGTCTGTATCCCTCCACAGCTCCTATAATCAGACCATGCAGCAGAGAGAAGGACCACAACAAGAAGATTCTTCTTAATACACAAAGCTTTCACATCCTTTTCCATGTATTCTATTTTTGGCCTACTAAGCTCAAAGCAACCATCTAAGAGTTGTCTGTCACAGGTTAGAGAGAGAAGTTATGTAGAGCAATAGTGCCTTCCTGATTCAGTCCATAGAGGTAATTACATTTCCACTAGAAATGTGTAATATTTACCTTGGAAAGTGCTAGATCAAAATACTTGATCAACCTACTACTACAATATTTTTTCAAAGATTAAATCCATTTACTTCCAGCAGTATTTCAGTCACAGAACTATACAATACAGACATACTTACACAGCCATTACAGGAAAGAGACTACCTTGTAAAAATCTGCCATTGTGGATCCTATGGATCATACACACATTAACTAAATACATATAGAAAACATATAGAACACCAGTTTTGCTAAATAATATTTATATTATGAACTTCCATTTCATTTTTGCAGAATGACATTACAATGAATAAAATTTCAATGACTTTCATCATGTAAATTTAAAAATACATCCTAGGTGTTCCAATACAAGAAAGATACAACTCCAATTTTAATGACACACTTAAAAATCCAATGAGAAAGGATAGAAAAACTTTAGTGTTTCTCCTTGCAAAATTTAATCTATCATCCCATCATGACCAAGAAACATGCTTCAAGTGTCTGTTAAGGTTATTTTCCCTGAAAGTGCTTACAAAGATGTCTAGAAAGATTGTAAAGCAAATAACTTACAAAGTTATGAAAAAAAATGTGAGCCTTGGCTCTTTCATGTCTTTTAGAAAGTTGAAGTACAAAAAAAATAGTCCCATAAAATAATTTAATGGATACAAGTATTAAATCATATATATATATCAATTGTATAAAGGCTTATATATCTGTACACTGTAAAAAAGAGAACAAGAAAACAGGGAGGGGTGTTGGGGGGGGTGTGGTGGTGTTACACATTATGGTACCTCTTTGACATGCATTTGTAAAAGGCTAGAAAAAAAAAATCCATGTTAGTTTTGACTCATAGGGGAGTCAACCATCGTAGATGAAAACTTAAAAGTTGCTCACAATCATAGCATACCTCTGGAAAAATAGAAAATTGGTTATACAGTAATGGCTGGTAAGAAGAGTGTTTTCTCAATCCAAAATAATTAACTCTAAACACCAATAAACTCAGCTATGGCAGAGTGAAACTGAAAAATAATTTATACTAATCTTTAATTTTGGATATTCGATTGCACTGGACTGGATGGTGATGCAATGAGAGACTAATAAGTGCTTTAATGACAGAGCTTTAATTTGTTAAGAAAAGCGCCTCTCCAGCATAACTTTTTAGTTTCTCAATCAGACAGAAGTAACTGTAACACTTTATTCTTCGTGATCACATCCTTTTTTTTTTTTACTTTATTTTTTATTATTATTATATGGCAATGTAAGTAACCAAGCTGGATAAACACAGAAGGGACAAAAAAATTCTCAGTAGATTGTCAAAAGCACCCCATCTCCTTCCCTCCTGTAAGAGACCTTTCATTTCTTCCTGTTTTTCTGCAATGTTGAACGGTATCTCCTGCTATTGGAAACAGCACACAGCTACTAATCCCAGCCCTGGCAGTGTTGAACAGTGCTGGCTGGTTGTTGGCACTGGCAAGTTGCAATGGGTCCCCAACATCAGACCTTTGGGACTTCGGTAAAAATCAAATGAGCAGCCCTGCCCTGAAGCCTAGACAGTCACCAGTGAAAGCAAGGCAGCTGGCAGTCAAGTGTTGAAGACCTGAAATGCAAATCCTTCATGCCAATATTACAAAGACTACACAACTACTCTACAGTTAATGTACTAGAAGATAAAAATAGAAATAAATTTGTTTTTCAAGCAAATGTTTTTACTGTCACATAAATATCAAAGGCAACAGCCGCTATCTGTTTGGTTACCTAAAAAGCCCCTGCTCAATGATCAGCAGCCATGATTCTGGCTGTGATTAGACACCAATTCCTGTGAAAGTCAGGAGAGAAATACATGCACAATGGTAAGCAATGTTATCATTAAAATTCACAAGCTATCATTACAGACAGCACTGCAAATGAAAGCCTTTCACTTCAGCTATATTAATCAGCTCTCAGTCAACCACCACAGGTTTTCTTTCTCCTGCCAAAGGAAGGAACAGAGACACAAGTCAAACCTACTTGACTAGTTTTCCATTTTATATATTTTTCCACTTGGACTATGCCTGAGCTCACAAAACCTTCTACTGCCCCAGAACACAAACAACAGTCCCTTCTGTGGCATATTCTTGCCTTCCTCCAAAGAAAAAAGTAGGAGGCGAAAGAAAAACAGAGGACTCGGAGACAGCACATCTGCAGGAACACCTGCTCTCCTGTCCACAGCCCTCTCTGCCGTCAGATGTCTGCCGTCTACTGTTCACAAACCAGCATGACCTCAGTAGCCACAGAAATCCCAAAAGCTTTTCTCACCAGTGCCTCTTGAAAGTATTCATCAGGTTTCCAGAAACCGCTTCAATAACTACCAAAATAAAACCAGTACCCTTAAACCCATCAGGGAGTTTCTCTTAGCTCTGGAAGGAAACTGCTGAGCACAAAACATGGCAAATGCTGTGTAGGAGCTGATGAGACTGGTCGATCTGAGACTGACAGTGCCCAGTCCTAAAATAAGCTAGATTTTCCATAGTCACATGCACACAGAGCAAAAGTTTAAGTAAATAGGAGACCTACAGGTGAGTCCCAAAGGTCAACTGACTTGGGCTCAGTGAGTTATTTATTCTTCTCTATATCCTACAGGGAAAAGGAACAAGCAAACTACTGTTTCGGAGTAGGAGTGCTTTCTAACCACAGTATATAACATAAGGGTATTGTGATGTACAATTTATGTCCATTACTGTACCTGAAATGGGGCCCTCATCCCATTCTTCAGATCTCCTAAATCGATTTGCTGTAAATCCCATGCAGACATTTACTCCGAAGGCAAAAGCAAATAAAGATATAACCTGCAAAAATAAAACAGCAAAGTAAGCAATCTGTGCAAAAAGCAGAACTTTCGAGCCACAAGCATTATGATTAAAGGGTCAGAGTTGGTCCTCTGTACATGTGAGCACTGCAGTTCCCATCACTAGAGCAGCAGCTGGCAGCGTCACCGTTGGAGAGTAACACAAACCAGAAGGGGTTTATGAATAAAACATCTCTTTCTGAAGCTGAAACGCTCCTTTTTGTAGGAACTTATTCAGGAGAGACGGGCTACTCCTCCACTAAAAGCAAACGCGCTCCTCTCCTCCCGTACCTGGTGCGAGTGGCCGCAGCCCTTCTCAGCCATACTAGGGAATTCTTGAAAAGCCTGCGCGGCACCGTCGTCTTTTCTTTATAGTGAGCGCAGAGCTCTGTTCGCTCCGGGAGTTCGGGCTATTAGCTACAAGTAATCCTACCTGGTGAGGTTGACAGGCTCGTGTGATTTGTCCAGGGGGTGATTTCATCATGTTTCACTCACAAATCGCAGCTCCGAGTGCAAGAAGCTCCAGGCATCATCCCTCGCTGGGCCCTCCCCCCAAATACACACGCGCGCTTTTATGTGGTTTCCCCTGGCAAAGTCGGGCTTTCTTATGTTGCTGCAGCCAATAGCTGCTCCTGCTCGTTTTATTCTCCTCACAGAAGTAATATGGTTAAAAGAGAAACCAAATGCTTCTCCATCTGGCTCCAAGAAGAAGGGGCGGGGGGGAAGCTCGCTCGGGGCCGCGAAATGAAAAAACCCCGATGCCACCCTGGACTGTCCCCAGGGCTGCCGGCGTCGCAACGCGGCGGGCTGGAGGCACGGGGCGGCCACGCAGCCGCCGCTACTCACCCTGCCGCGACCCGCTGGCTTTGGGCTCGCCTGCCTGTCTCGTTCTCCATAAGGTGCTCCTGAAGTTTCTAACCAAGCTGCAGAGCAGAGTCCCTCAAACCTGGGGACACCTTCAGAGCACAGGGGTTATTTTTCAGTGCTTTCTTCC
Source organism: Corythornis vintsioides (assembly GCA_025447755.1). Classification (NCBI taxonomy): domain Eukaryota; kingdom Metazoa; phylum Chordata; class Aves; order Coraciiformes; family Alcedinidae; genus Corythornis; species Corythornis vintsioides. Next base: position 31,540 of record JAOEGS010009302.1, on the reverse strand, counting down.
CGTGCTGTTGTGGTGTTGGGAGGTTCAGAGCAATGGAAACACAAGCAGTTTTATCTGAATAGATGGAAACTGTGGTCTTCCAAAAAGGAAGGGAAGTGGCACTTTCCCTCTGCCCCAGATTTTCCCAGTTTTCATCGACAGCAACACAAAGCTCGGCTGCTTGGATAAGGACTTCAATTTACAAAGCAAATGATATTGCTGATCGGTGTTATGGTTCAAATCAGTGGCGTAAATATTATTTGACAAAGCAAATTATTTACCAGTGTAATGTGCCACTATTTTCTCTGATGAAAAGTTCTTTCATTAAAGTGTTTACTAACAATTATGTTTAAAGGGACAGAGTCAAGGTTCGTAAGCCCTTGGACAGACTAAACTTCCCTTGGGACCTGTCCCATATTCTATACTGGCATCAAGAAACAGTACAGTGTTCTTTAAACTATCTTGCAAAATCAAATACGTAAAGTTTTTAGCTTTGTTTAGTGGTACCTTTTACCTGCTGCAATTTCTCTCATTCCTCACTGTGTAGCTTTACAGGGCAGAGGCTAAAATGCCCTCCTCTGTGCTACCCACATCTCATCAGCCTGACAGCCTTTGCTAAGGAGCTGAAACCTTTTTATGCAGCTTCTTAACCAAAAGCAGCTCTGTCGTGCAGTGGCAGCTTTTCACTGCAAGGCTCAGGGAAATCTAATTAGCCTGAAAAGACCTATATCTTAGCTACACCAGAAGATCATATTCATCTCCCTTGCACAGATCAGGACTGAAGTCAAGACATGACTTCTAGTGTTCATCACTAGCTGGGTTGAAAAAAATGCAATAGGTAATATTCTCCTAGCAAAACACCTGTGCATAGAGGGCTAGAGAAAAGTGATCACCAAAATTTTTACTAGCTGTTCCTATAAAACATCTTCACCTTTAGTCCCTGGTATATCCTGTGGTTAAATGACTTCACCTCCAAGCACTAGGTAAGTACAGCAGCGTGTGACAGCAGCAGAAGGGAAAACAAAGGTGTCACAAATAAATCACTCAACAGTGTTGTCTGTGTAACTCAGCTAATTAATTTTTTGATTTTACAGGGAAAACATGGGAATCAGCAGACCAAGCTCTCATCCAGCCTGCGATCCTCAGGTCACCGAATGACCCAGACAAAACAGAACTGAATTTTCAAACCTGGTGGCCAATTTTTACTGTTCAGAACAATATGTCCAGCCACATTCTGAAAGATACTGAGTCTTTGTTGTTCCTGCGCATCTTCCTGACACACATGTACTCAGTTCTTTCAAATGAAAGTTTCAACATAAGTTAAAAAATGGCTGCCCATTAAAAAAAAAAAAAACAAAAAAACCCCAACAACAACAAAAAAAAAGAATACAGCATAACAGATGACTTCTACTGATTTGAAAATATATATTTCATTTTTCCATTCATGTAACTTCTCTGGAGCTTGTAAACCGCACAATTTTACATAAATGGAGGAGCCCATTTTATGTTTCCTGGCTCATGCTACAAGTATATTAGATTAATTAGCCTCCTTTGTAATATCCTTTAGAACTATAGACGATGATGACTGTTAATCTTTTTCATATGTGTTATATAAGACACATTTTCCAGTAGCTCTGAACTGACCACATACTCAGATGCACAATCATCTTTTTGTCACAAGGACTGTGCCTGAAGCCATCCCGCAGATGCACAAGGAACTCATTAGCATAAAAAAGGTCTAATTATTTTGTTCAGGCAGAATTTCACTTCTGGGATCACTGGCAATTAATCTTTTTTGCAATTAATTTTCATTTTACTCATCAGAATAGGAAAGACTAAAGCTGAAATAACATATTCCTGGCCTAAGAATGCAGTTGTTGAGTAAAAGTTTTAGGGCTTAAATTAAACACATTAATTTTAACAAGATTAACAGAATATGAAATGACTCTTCATCAGTTATTGTGCATAAGAATTGGCCTTTGGCTTTTATGATCATGCAATTTAACTTGGAATGCAAAACTTCCAACCAGCCACTAGGTGACACTTTACATGAGAAGTTCATGCTATAACATTTCCACAGTCCAAAGCATTCCTGATCTGCTGCTTCACAGAGGTGATATAACAAAGGCAGTATTTACAGCCTTATATTAAACTTACTTTTCTTGAGCAGTTTTTTTAATAAGAAATAAAAATGCAGAGAAATGAAGCATACTGTCTGAGTTGGATGTTAGGGATGGAATTGGCTCAAAAGAAATGAACGTTTTTTAACTACTCATCTCCACTTGGCACTGGATGTTGGATGCAGCCACATCGAGTGACTTGGGGGCCAGGGTGAAAGCCTCCGGTATGCTTGAATGCAGCATGAAAGGCAGAAAAGTGAAGGACTGCTCCAAATTGTCCCAGAGCTTTCACCCCTGTAAATGCAGCTTCCACGTGTAGTTGTGGCCAAGATAAACAGGCGCTAGGCACATAAAACAACAATTTCAGTGACCAAAACCTTTTGATAAACTATAGACATTCAAGCAGTGTCCACAAAGTTTCCTCAGATACAAGCACTGTGAAAACAATCTTCCATCAGCCAAAGTGAATATGGGAAAATGTGGGTACTTCTCTGAAAGTGCCCCGAGGCTTTTTAGAGAAACCAAAGAGCCACTTCAGAACAAAAGCAGCAGATTCCTGTGTATAAAGGACTTGAAAGTGTATTTTTTGTAGGTCTTTCTATGTCAAAACCAAATATCTTTGGCACTCAGCCAGCACAGTGACTGAAAACAAAACAGAGAAGCAAGGGAAGGTGAGTGTGTAAAGGCAAGGGCTTTGAAAGGACAAAAAAGTCAGACAGGGTCAGCACTGTGATGACAAAAGGAGGTGAAAGAGTGTATAAAGGTGATGGTTTATGATGAGCAGACCTCTGAGTCCCTCAGCAGAGATCAGCCCAGGATCCAGGCTACAATCACATATATAGGAGCCCAGAAACATACAGTGTGGGTATGCAGGGAAAATAATAATACACAGG
>JAOEGS010009302.1:0-28448 GCA_025447755.1 Corythornis vintsioides | reverse complement strand
GATCCAGGCTACAATCACATATATAGGAGCCCAGAAACATACAGTGTGGGTATGCAGGGAAAATAATAATACACAGGAGTAACTGAAGGACAAAGAACCTCTGTCTGTTCAGCGTGCAAGAGTATGAGCAAAGCCCCCAGACATGTTCACCAAGAAGTCCTCTTTACCTGATGGAGGGAAAACACCCCAGCAAATGGCAGATTTCGGCTTGGAAACAAAAAGTTCTGATCACAAAAGGGTAGGAGAGGACACAGATGTTTGCATTGCTGAATTAATAGAGTAGGCAGAGTATAGAGGAAAAGGAGCTACTAGGATAGACAAGGGTCAAACTGTTGCTTCCTTGGGCTTTATGTCAGGTTGTGAGAACTGCAGAAGTTTCTGTAAGTATGTATCGTTTTCTCTTAAGTACATAAGAGCTGCATTTGTCAAGAGGCAATTTCCCTGCAGAGGGCACAGGACCGACTGGCAAGAAGCTGCACCACCATGCTGGCTGCTACCCCATGAGACTAGGAAGACAAACCAAGCTGTGCTGGTGCAAGTACAGCATCCTCACTGCAGTGCCTCACGGCTCCTGAGGCTTGACTAACAGTCACCAACTATTGGTCTGCTCCTCACAACCCTGAGGGGAAAGATGTGCAAACCATAGTGCCTGGTGCACTGGATGAGCATGCTGAGGATTGCTTTCTTAGACAGAAAGATCCCAAAAGGGATGCCAGACCCTCAGGGACCATCACAGAAAAATTAAAGTCTTCAAAATTGCAGTTTGCTGCAGCCCCAGCCCTGAGGCACCAAGTGCTTTTAGGCACCCATAGCTCCATCTGCATTTCCGAGCACCCTTCACAAGGCCTGCAGGGCTCACAAGCCTGGGAGGTGAGCACCTGGATCTAGACCAGCCCTCACTGAGGACAACCAGCGAAGCACGTTGCAATCCTCCTCCCCTTGCTACCAAGCCATGTCCTGTAAAAACCACCAGTGTCTTGGTGCACGCCTGTCCAGAACAGCCTACATGCTCTGTAAGCCTCAGTGAACATCACCCACCTATCCCCAGAGAATATTTTGGAGGTCTTTAAGGTCTTGCATGTGACACACATAATCACTGTTAATTTATTTGAATTTTACAAATGATAGAATGCATTCTGTCCCACTAAAACTATAGCCTTTTAGAAACAATGAGTTAAAGATTAAAAAAAAAACCACAAAACAACCATACAAAAAACCCAGACAAACAAATAAACAAACAAAATACAAAAACCCACAACCAAAGCTCCTTAAAGATGCAATAAAGGTTTTCTAGACTTCAAATGACATTTCTAGTGTCTTTGTGTAAGGTGTGTGTACATCCTTTACTATGTTTGAACCTTTCTCAGTAGCATATTAGCATTGAATTTCCTGTGTATATAAAACTTCTTGTGGAGACTTCTACAATAATCCTGTAATGTATCTCTCCAGCTTAATTGCATTTATCCTCAGCCCAAACTCTATTTTGGCACACTTTTCAAGCTTAAGGCTTGGATATGATTAAAAAAAAATTCCAAGTGCTAATCTCTTCCCTACAAGTAAATGTGGATGCAATTAATACTGGTTTGTTTACTTTGAGTTTGTTTTCTTTGCCAAACAAGATTTTCTGTTTGTTTGAATTTTTTTTTTTTATGCTTTTGGCACTTGGATCAAGGAAGAAGCATTTTAATTAATATTTTACTTCTTATTAATCTAACAAGAAACCATTGATATTTTCTAAATAGAACAATTCAATTTGATTTCAGCTTAAAAAGATAGGTCACTAGGAATATTGTTCTTAATTTGCCTGCAATTAAAGCTTTGAACACCTGTTCTCTGCAGCACCAATATTTCTGGGGAAAGAGCAAAGAGTTGTCAGGCTGGAAATAGAGGATTCCCCCACAACAAATAGGGATGTGTCTTCACTTGGGCACATCTTCATCCTCTTTCCATGCATGAGGCATCTCAAGACTGGAGAACTGGCTACTGTTATATCTAAGAGTCTGCACTGATAAAAGTTGGGTTTTTTTTGGCCAGGTAAATGAATGTAAGAACGTACAATAGGCTGGGGCAGTATCACAGTTAAAACATCAACAACAACAAAAAAATCTGAGGGCCTTCTGGGGTTTGAAACTACTTCACAGGAACACAAATCCAATTCAAATGCAGCGCTAGTTTATTTGCTTAAGGATTGCAAGACCACACCACTAAATGCAATCAGCCCAGCATGAAGACAAGGAAATCCTCTTTTAAAAAAAAAATCCTAAAGTAACTAGGACATCTGATGAAGAAGACGTCCTCTGAAAAGAAAAATAACAATTATTAAAAGCAGCCTAAATAAACTGCCTAATTAATTCCCTTCCTTTGACAGCTTCTGCAGTTCAGAGAGTTCCTGCTCTGGTCCTAAGCTCCAGGAGCAGGAATGGCTGAGACACCATGAGCTGCAAACCACTTCTGCTTCTGAACCCCAAGCTGGGGACAGTAAATAAGCAGCATCCATCCCATGGTCAGGGGAGTCGAGGGCAGAGCACGGTCAAGCTCGTCTCTTCCCCACCACTCGCCGCTGCTCCCAGGGGAGTGGAGTCATCGCAGCATACGCTTGGCTCTCTGCATTTCTGAACATGCATCTGCTGCTGCCTGCCCTAACGGCAAGGCACAAAAGCCTAAAACAATTGCATATTAACATTTTAGGTCATTTCAGACAGATGGGCCACTTTCCAAGCATCACAAATTTTCCTAAGTAGAACCATGTCACCACAGCTTTAGTCAAACGCCAGCTTTTTCTTTTTTTTTTTTTTTTTTCTGATTACAGCTGAGTGCAAAGATGACAAATGTTAAGTACAAAGGGAAAAACATCCTGTTGGAACAGTACTCCCTGTTTTCTACGGGTGAGAAAAGTGTAAGCGACATTTCAACAGTACTCCCTGTTTCCTACGGGTGAGAAAAGTATAAGCGACATTTCAACAACAAAACAATGCAATCCATTCCTGGATGTTTTTTTTTAACTATCACAATGTGTAACTGAAAAGTTACATTTTGCAGGGCTGCTACATAAAGAAATAAAGGAAAGTGCTAGCAATCAAAAATATGCAACTCTGCTAGCATGGGTTTGCATAAGGATTATCAGAGGTTATTTTGATGTAAATACTTCTTTCACCTTTTTAGCATAAAACTTCGGAAAGGAATAAAGAATCTTATTTTAAAATGGATTGAGCAACTAGACTGTAGGGAAACTGGCAATTTAAATATTAATATATTTCAGTATTTTAAAACAAATAATCTGAGTTAAATTTGTTTTAACTTACCTTTTTTTTTTTTTTTTTTAATCTAGCAATACAAGATTTTCAGAGAGAAACTGTTCCTCAGTTTAATTATTGCTGAATGCTGTAAAAGAAAAGCAGCTCTGTTTGGTCAACCTTCACAGAAGGCTCCCCACCCTAGTAAATCTTTTTTTCACAACAGACACAACTGAAGTCAGCTTGAACTTGTATTTGTTGAAGTTTCTCAGGGCAGAGGAAGATGTTCCTGGGCACACACAGACAGCCTCTAGAACAGATGGAACTTTTTAATTTATTGACCTTTCACTGTCCATCACTACCCCTTCCCTCAGACACTGCAACCAAACACCTTTCAAGGCAATGTCTAATTCTACCCAAGTAAAAAGGACTTGAGTAAAATACCACTCCAGTGAAGAGAGCTGAGACACCTCCTTGGCCAGCAATAGCTTTGCCAGCTGAAGGAAAGGCCTTCAGTGCTTTATGTCCCTGCTCAGATGTGCAAACTCAACATTTCATCCTTTTGGGTGAGGAGTTGCCCAGCCTGCTGCTTCTCCCCTTTCTCTGCACCATGTTGGCCATGGGAGTTTCACTGCTTGGGTGATCTTCCTCCATCCTGGTGCTGAGGAACACGGTGATTACATCACCTTTCAAAAAAAAAAACAAACCCAAAACAACACACTTGGGGTAAAGAAGGCAGAATGGATGATGGAAACACACAAGAATCAGTGGTATCTTCTGGTGACAGCTAAAGCCAGGAAAGGAGGAGCACCCATACCCCTGGGGTGAACCAGGTTCACTTTACAGTGAGACAGAGCAGGAACACATACAAGCTTTCTCTGTGGGCGCTTAGGCCACAACTGTTTTGTCAATGAGTATTGGATCATAACCTCAAGTTCATTCCACTGCTTGTAGGCAGCCTAAGCCTGCTGAAGCATCTGCTTCATTCTGCAGATAATTGAGCATGGTTTGGGAAGGTATTGGACTAAAAAAAAGCAAAACTAGGAAAGCTTCTGCTTTCCTTGCTTCCTACTCTGATGCATTATAAATAAAGCAAATATATAAAGCCCCACTGTAAAAGGCAGGTGGAATAGCGGTCAGACTGCAGGACAGAAGGCACAGGGCAGAGGCATGTGAGGACTTTGGAGAGGTGGCAGCTTCAGCAAATAAGCCAGGCCTTGCACTGTCAGCTGCACCTGACAGGACTGTAGATGAAGGGCACCCAATAATATCCCATGATTGTCACAACCATCTTCTACCATCTGTGGGGGATTCTGGGTTGAAGGCCCAGAGCAAAGAAAGGGCAGCAGAACACACCTTAGTGTTGGGGGTGAAAAGAAGTAAAATATACTAGGACAACAGAGCTTTGGAGATTACAAAAGGGAATCTTCCCTTCTTGTTTCCTCTGCTAAGAAGCCTGGGGGGAGGAAACCATCCCTGTGATCTCTGCTCTATTGTTAATCTTCTGATTCAATTGTACTCTACCAAATAAGTCCACTATACATAAAGGGACATAAAAAAAAAAAAAAAAGAGCCTATTTTGGTGCACTGAATGTATGTGGTCAGCACAAAGGACCTGAGTAATGAATCCTCTTGGACCTGACAGACAGCTGAGACTGGGACCATTCAGGTCATTTCCTTTAAGAGAGGACTTAGATTGGATTCTTTGGTACAATTGTAGTTTACAAAGAATGTACCAAAAAATGCTGTTTCTTGAGCAGTGAAAGGAATCATATTGTCCTGGATATCCAAAAAACACTTAAGGGCATCTTTGTTAATCTGAATGGCCATCAGCTCCAAGAGAATTTCACCAAATTTTATAGCATATATCTCTTCCCTCTGCCCTCTGTCCCACCCTGAAGGGGTGGAGATTACCTTCTGTCTTCACTGCCACCTTAGCTGTGCAGTCTCAGCATGGAAAAAAAGGAAAGCAAATATTTACAGGTGATAGCAACTTAATTATTTACAGTGTTATTTTATCGGGACATTTTCTCCTCACCCCCTCACAGTGGCCATATTTTAATCCACATGAGGCTTTTGATTGTCTCAGTTAAAATTCCTTTTGGGGGTGCACAGAGAGTCTTTAAGGAATGCCCAACTCGACTGAGGAAGCCATAACTCTTCGTGGTCTGAGCCACAGGCTTCCAGTGCCTCTGGTATTATGTGTCAAAGAAATGCTCTGCAGGTGAAAAATGCTGTGCAGGTAGTCAGGAGTGAGGGGAAAAGTGTGAGAAACAACCCTGTAGACATCAGGTCATGAAGAAGGAAGGGAGGAGATACTCCAGGCACCAAAAAAGGAGATTCCCCATCAGCCCATAGAAAATACCTCACTTAAGTGGGTTTACACTTAAGGACTGCAGAGTGTGGAAAGGGCTCACAAAGAGACAGGGAGCCATGAGGAACAGCTAAGAGATGTTATGGACAATCACCACTCCTCCCATGCCACCCAGGGTGGTGGGCAGGAGATGGAAGAATCAAGAATGAAGGATTAAAGTTGAGCCTGGGAGAGGGAAAAAGAAAGGTGTTAATTTTGGCCTTTGCTTCTCATTATCTAAATCTATTTTAATTGTCAATAAACCAAATTAATTTTCCCCAATCTGTGAGCTTTTCCATCTTATTTTCTTCCACTGTCCTGTTGAGAAGGAGAAATGAGGGAGCATCTGGATGGGCATCTGGCAGCCAGCGAGGGTCAACTGATCACAACTTCCTATTAAAAATCTCTACAAGATATTATGAAATTAGGTAAACAAAGGAGAAACCTTATAGATGAAACTTTAGAGGAACTTCACAATAAAAATAGTGGAAGGAGGGCATGAAGTCTCACCTTGAAATGTAAAGAGAGTGGCTGAGCATGAACTGTGTTAGAAGGGGAAGTATCTGAGGGTACAATTTATCTCCCATTCACAGATGCCAAAAGAGAAAATCTCTGGCTCAGGGTGAGAAGACAAGAGCTGAACATTCTTGATATTATTTTGGGGTTCTTTTATGTCTCTTCATCTAATTTATCATGTACAGCACTAGCAACTGGAACTTCTAAGCAATGAAATTTAAACAGTACACAATAGCAAAATAGTTCTCTGATGCTGATAGAGCCCATATGTATTCATTTCTATATTTACATTTCTTTGTGTACCCAAGTGACAGTGACCCTGTTCTCCTTTACTCTAAATCCATCAAGCACACAGAGTTTCATAGGTTTGAGACAAAGGAAGCCTGTGAGGTCATTTGGTCTGACACCCTGCAAACACAGTCACCATCTCATCCAATGGTAAACCCAAAGGATGGTGCTTCCCAGCTGGGCTGGTGCAGGTGGCATGGGAAGAGCAGCACTAGGAGGTTCAAAAGTCTACTTTGCAAGCACATGAAAATGTGTTTGCTGGTATGTCAGCAATAACAGGTTGTGCTCCATTTCTGTAAATTGACCCATTAATTTGGTAAACCACCATAAATGAGACTTGGAACATGAGAATTTGGATGAGGTGGTGCTAGCCACGGCTCTGCCAGGAGCATTTTCATGCCATCACCTTTCATTCACCTCTCAGAAATATCCATTGCCTCCACTTCCAGTTTAACTAACATCAAAGGATTGCAGCTGGCAACCTTGGATAAAGGCTGCCCTGCTGACACTGCTACTTACAGCTACAGCTTTCAGGAATGATGGCAACATACCTTTAGCTATCTGGCATTAAACTCTGCTGGCATCCTTATTGATAACTGGAAACATCCTTATTCAGTGACTTTTAACTTATAGTTAAACCATCATCTTACATTCTCTGAAATAAGGCAAGATTTTGCAGAATAAATATTGGTACACAAATGGACCACTATTTTGTTTTCTTAATATCCTATACAGAACAACCTGCTAGGAGTAAACATTCCTACAGCCTTGGACTTCCTAAGAAGCTCTTTCTTAATCTAAAAATATCCATAGCTATCCCTGAACAGTTTAGCAGGTCACCTGTGGGCAGCCAACATCAGTGACACAGACAGCCTCTTCTTTCTTTTAGGTACAGGCAGCCCCCCCACTATCTCTCCCTACACACCAGGTCTTACTCCCCAGGACTCCAGCCCACCTCCCCACCACACATCCAGCAGGGAGGGCTGGGGACGCTCCTGCAGGCTGCTGACAGAGCCTCAGCACTGCTCGGGTATCGCGGTCTTGCAATCCAAGGGAGCAATACCTGCTCTGCAAGAGAAATTCTCTACTTTTGGACCCAACAAGCCAGCACCCTGCTTCTACTTGCAGACCTCAGCATTTTCATCAGAGATGTGGTGGAAATAAGGAGCTGCCTGCACACCACTGATGCATGCTAAAAGGAAGCTTACATAAATCAGTAGTAATTAGAAGCAAATCACAATTAAAATCTAAGCAAATCAGAAGCAAGAGACTCAAAAGAGGGACCCAAAATTAATACATCAAAATCAGAGTAATCTAAGTCATTATGAGTCCAACCATAGAGGGAAACTACAAGGCATGCACTCTTAACTCCTTATCAATTTGCCTCTCTAATCAGCACTTTAATTTGTGGGATAGGACATCAGAAAAAAAAAATACAGATCCTTGAGGTGTTACTGCCCTGATTAAATAAATCCATATATTTTCTCTGAAGAAAAAGGCTTAGGTAGAGATGCTTGTAATAGGAACCTTATTTAGACAGATTGCCTTGAAGCCCAGGCCTGTACCAGTGAAGCTCCAGACACTGGAAATTTTCATATAAATCAAAAGCCAAGTGATATGGGATTTTTAAACACATAATTACATACTTGCATAATATTCATATTGTAGGAAGTACATACAAACAACACTCAAGATACTTTACTTGTCTATGCTAGATGCCAATTTTGACATTGGTGTAAGGTAACATTATGTTTGTAATCCAATTTATATTAAAAAGGTTAAGAGAGAAGACATCTTCAGAAGACAAAACAAGCTATAAGAAATCTACTGTGGTTTTAAAAATACATTTCCTATGCATTAAATAATTCTGCTTCGATTCTGCAGCAGAGCACTTCCAACATCACCCGTGAGAGCGCATTGCAAGGACTTTCAACTTGCCAAATCCCCATCCAAGTCGTACTTGGCAAAAACACAGTCGTGCTACTTCATAGCCTGACCTTGCTTGTAATTATATTTGTTCAAGGCTACTTTAACAAGGCAGAAAAACACGAGGGGCAGGAGGGGAGATGCGCCTACCGTACCAGCGGGTCTTTTTTCTCCATGACTGAAGCTTGACGCGGAACTTCGCTCCGGCCCGGCCCCGGCAGCAGCTCCGGCAGTGGCTCCGGCCGCGGCTCGCCCCGGGCGCTCTCGGGCTGCCTGGGCCCCGGGCCGGCTCCTGAGGCCGCCGGGCCGCCCTGGGCTGGGATCCCGGGCGGCGGGGCTGGAGTCAGGGTGCCAGCAGCTGCCCCGGCGGGACAATGGCTCCATTGGGAAATGGCTGGGGGACAAAGGCGCTGCTTTCAGGAGCGATTTTATATGCAAACATGTGACCTTTGCCTGAAATGACTCTATGGAAAGCATCCCCGTCCTGAAGCTCTGCTTTCAAATGCAGCGCTCTGAAGCTCTTGCTTAATCGGTCTTTTTTTTTTTTTTCTTGGTGTGGGTTTGTTGGTTTGGTTTTTTTCCACAGATGCCTTAGGAGAGGTCATGTGCAGATAACAAGGTGATGCTGAGCTCTTTCTGAACGTTTCATAGAGCTATTCAGTAGTGGAAAGGATTGTTCATTTCTCAAAGGCCTTCAGCAGAACCTGCTGCCGCAGTGCTCTTCTCTGCTTTTAGGAATTTCACTACAAAATTGCGGTGCCCGGACTTCAAATGCCGTGTCCCGAGCGGGCGTACAATTAGCTTCGAAGCTCAGGCTACCTTTGCTATGGCATATAATTTTTAATTTGTGCATCAAGATAGGAACGGCAAAGCCTTTGGATTTTTAATGGATTGGAATGACTAATTTATTATAAATTAACTGCGATTTTTAAATATTTTGACATTTTCCTGTTTGAGTGGATATAAAGTAGAAACTGCCAGTACATAGCACACGTGAAATCCAAATATCTTTATAGCTCAGCTGTAAGTGGGGGGATTTAGGCAAGAGTTTATCACCCTCATATTGCAGTGAACACTGCAGCAGTGGCAGGTGAAAGGAAGGTCCCTCAGGGCGATCTATTCTTTCTTAGGTTATAGAGAAGTTCAAGAGTAGTGTGCCTCTGTAAGGTTAGCCAAATTTTGATTCTAAAATCTTGATTTTTGCTGTTTATCGCTGTGACAAACTATAATCTACACAGAGACTTTTGTGCTGCAGTCAGGCTTTTAAATTTATTTTTAGTAAGGAAAAATATGCCGAACATTTTTGAAATTAAAATAAAGGATGTATACTTTGCTATACTAACGTTAATCAGAATTATCTATCCTTTCCATAAACAGATCTGACCTCAGGCTTACATACCCTAGAGCAACAAATTGGATTTTGGGGACCAAGGAAGAATAGCCTTTGTTAAATGTGTACGTTTATCCATCCTTACCAAATTCCATCCACATTTGGTCAAGTTACAATTATTTTAAGAGATCTTTATGTATGGTTGGCACTGCATGCAACTAGCTCACACTTAATGGCTGAGCTCTCTGAAGATGACCTTCTCTGGGTGTCTCTGAGACCCTTACAGACCATGGGTCCTATTGTGGGTTTATTTCAAGGGAAAAGGGTTTTAAAAGGTGCTCAGTCACAACAGGACACAGGAGTGAGATCATGTCTGACCACTCATCATACACAACACCCCCCTCCCCCACCCCCCCGCCACTATCACCAGTACAGCTGCATGCGAAGACCACATCTCTCCCGTAAAAAACCGTGTGCTTGTGCATACTGGGGAAGGGAATTCCTTCTCCTGAAATAAATCTTGACCCATCCCCCTAGAAAAAATCAAACACCTCTGCAAAATCTCCCTACAGACTCCCCTCCACCCTCCCTGCTCTATAGTCCCTTCCCTCACCATCAGCCCTTCAAGAGAAGGAACATTGACAAGGAGGATAAAATCAAATGACCTGCTGAATGGGCACTGGGTCCTGTACTGTAAATGAAAGAGGGTTGCTGTTGGGAATACATCACAGAGTACCAGACAATGCACAGAGGCCACAGAAATAGACATATTTCAAGTTTTTGGTTTAGAAGTCTTAAAGTATTATGTCAGTACATCTGCATGTCAGGTCAAATGATCTTATATACAAATCCAGTTAGAGTTATGTAAGTGCTAAATGCAAGCCTTTTTTTTTTTTTTTAATAAATATCCTGCAATATCTAGAAGCAAAATATCTCAGCATCTTAACTCAGGGAGCAAAAAAAGTACTGAAGAAGAAACAAAAGCACAGATCTCCTCACCTCATATCACTGCTCCCTAATTCTTGCTTGAACTCCATTTAAAATATGCCTCTCGCTTCCCCTAGAATCTAATGTAGAGCCTGCTGTACTGATGACTTTTTAAAATCATTTGATCCCCATCTGACTTTAATACGATTTTTCATATTTTAATTCCAATTTATCACTTCCAGTTATTTTTAACCCCAGGAAAAAACATCTGTTAAACAGCAGAAGGGCTGAAACTCATTATTAAAAGTGTTTTACTGAATAAAGGTGTTTACACAACAAACTAATCAATTTCTCCACATACACAGCATATATATTACCTGCATTTGGAGATAAGCACAAACTTCCCCACTTAGTCTTCTTTCAGCACATTTCACAGGAAATAGCATGACTCAGTATTTCCCAATATATTCATTGCAACCTAAAAATATTTTGGTGTATCTTTACCCCAGTTTAGCATTGATAGCTATATGGCTATCAACTTGTTTGAGTCATACTCAGTTAAAATAAATCTTACTCATCTCTTTCTTGCTGTGTATAAACAAACTCAGGCTGTTCAGCAAAACAAGACTTCTGTCTCTAGATGTCATGGGGAGTGGTGGCTTTTGCTTTCAATAAAGCTTAGTCAGAATCAGGCACATCAGTGAGTACAGTTCAAGCAGGGCCAGTGGCCCAGGGCAGGGCTCGGTCAGCGGAGAACAGAGAACTGCTAGTGGAAGCCAGTGCTCATACTTAGGGGCCCAAAAGACACTGGAAGGGCTTTAGGAATGGATTTTTGCCCATAAACACAACTTTTTTTTATATGTAAAAATCTAAAGAGGTAGTTAAGACCTCTAAGAGTGATCTCTGTGCAATGCCACCACCACTCCTTTATAGGCTGTGGTCCTCACTGCATTTTATCAAGCATCCTCGCCCCATGGCGTGCCCCCTGGGAGCGAGGACCAGAGCTGCCAGGTCTGCGTTTGGGAGAAGTGAGGCACAGGGTGGAGGGCTGGACATGCACAGGAATATAGCTGCTGCACTCAGGACATTTACAGGTGTGTCAGGCAGTGACTTACATTTGAAGGAGCAGTCTTCAGCTGGACAGACAGTGGATTGCAAGTATTGGATGAGGAATTAAAAATCCACATAAATTCTATTTTGATCATGCCAAATATCTAGTCTAATGGAAAACAAAAGGACAAGTTTTCAGGTACACTAGATTCAGAAATTAATATTTGGGAATTTGGTTTTACAACAAATGGACTGAGGACAAAGCTTACGGAGATGCATAGTTTCATGTTTTCATATGTAGCCCAAGTCAGGCTGTACTGGAAGGTTAATGAAAAGAAAAAAAAAATATTTTCTATTTCAATATTGAGAATGTAAGGCAATGATAGTGGATGAGATTGAATCTCTGCAGCCACACAGGAGAAAAGATAATACAAGCAGCTGTTCTTCTCATCAGAATCCTGAACATCTCTTGACCTTGTGCAATCAGAGGGAGTTGCTATATATTTAAATCAGGCCACACATTGAGCACCTCTATATGGATTTCCAGAGCTAACATTAAGATCGTTTTTTTTTTTATAACAGTGCTTACAGATGCCCCAGCCTCCTAAAAATAAAGACCTTTCAAACATTACTCATTTCAATCCCTGCATTTCCTGCATTCATTTTTAAACAGTATTGTTACAAGTAAATTAATCAGAGAATTATACTGGCAGTTAAATACACCATGGGTAGTACAGGACTAAAATCAACCATAAAAAACAGTGCTTTTTAAAAAAAAATTGCCCTGTAGATAGTCACAAATAAAGGAAGATTGTGATTTACAAGAAATATACCACCCCTCTGCCTGTTAATCTGTTCCATATTTGATGACTGAGCATGAATTACACTTGAAAAATATCCCGGGGGATTACTTAATATACCACCTAATCCAACTATCCACCCCCTGCAAAGCACAACCTCATGCGGTTTTACTTCATTAGGAGTTTCTCTGCAGCTCCAATGTCCCAGCTCAGTTTCACCTCCTCCAAACAGGTCTGAACATGAAGAAATAGCTTCTGTGGCCAGAACTGTGCAGAAGTATGTAATTCTGGACAAGCATAATTGCACAAACTGAGCTAATGGAAAAAACATACTTTGTCTGGCTACCTTCTAGGCATGGCTGGAGTTACCCCTTCTGCAATCTGAATGGATGATGTGGTCTTGTACCTTTGGCTTTTCTTTGGCATGTCTCCTTTTCTTAACCCTTAGCTTACAGTATTACAGCTGCAAAACTGCTTTTTTCAAACTCCAGATGTTTACCACTTCTCCTGTTCACACTTTTCCTGCCATGAAGTTGTTTGTTTCCACTAGAGTTTGACCACAATTGAGGATTCTGTGATATCCTTTATCCCCCGTTTATGCAAAAGCATGTCTTTGACTTTGAAAAGTCATCAGACCCAGAGCTTCTAAAGATACTGTCAAAAGATGAATCCTCCCCTCCTGAGCTCTGTTAACCACAGCATACCAGGCTATAAGCAGCTGTGAAATAGCACAGCCTTACAAACCTGCATCAGCAAGATCCACCTCCTCAAGGGCATCTTGGGATTGAAGAGAAATGGCCATAAACCATAGTTGTGGGTAAACACAAAGCATGGGTATGTGAAGAATCATAAAGATACAAACTAAAGCTCAGGTCTTTCTGACCACCATGAGAAGGATGTGCATGGGTTGAAGGTTTCTTCTGAGAACATGAACTTGCTGAGATAGCTTAAAGCTTTATCACTTGGGCCATCACATGGGACACCTCCAGATCCTGGATAAGGCCAGAAAAGGGCTGGAGGGGACAGCAGACCATCATCAGACAAGATCCTTCTCCTTGGCTTGAGGGCTGATATGACAGCTCCTTTATCTACTTTCCATATCACTAAAACATTGTTTTCTACACCTCCTATCCTTCTTTTCTCCTGATGGTTTTCTTGTCCAAAGCCAATCCTTATGCCTTATCCCAAATGACATCTCTAATCTCACACAGATACAGCTCCACCTAATTTTGAAGTTCCTAGTCTTGTTAGTTCACATTGCATATTGTAATATGTACAAGGTATGTCAAATTCCACATTGTACACAGAGATGTACAAATTTCTTAAATGAAACAGTAACTGACAAATTCTAACTAGGAACTGTGTTAATAAAATCCTTCAAGAAACTTGAGATACATATAATATATATATGCCACAGAAGGAACACTCAGATTTCAAGGTTGCTCTTACCTGCTACAGAAAATCCAGTGTTAAAACCTGGCTGTAAAGTCTTAAAGAAGAGATATTCCATTAGGAATCAGGAATATGTAGATTAAATAAAATTTTAAAAAAGGTGAACCAATATGACAGCTACACACTGTCCATGAATTGTACCCTTTCACCAAAGAGCAATGCACCAGATGGCAACACCAGTGCCTAGGTGAAAGTAGCCAACAGACACAGCCACAAATATAGCCACATACCCTAGAGGTCTAAGAAGTAAAGAAACTCCAGAAGATTACAGAGGCAGCAGCAATTACTTCCAAGGGGTCCCACCTCAGGACAGAGGTTAGAGACCCAGGTGGATTTGCAGGTCATACAATAAAAACAGCCTTGGAAGCATGACAAGGAATTTTGACCACTCACCAGCTGCTGTGACAGAAAGAAGCTGTTGGTCCAACAGCCATGGCATGGTTTGGGTTGTTCATGCAGTGTTTGTAGTTCAAGACCAGCAGGTTGGCCACTATTATTATGATGGTGCCTGGATCATCTTCCTGAAAAGAAAGTTCTAATCTGGAGACAACATTTCAAACTTTTGGGGTTGAGGAAATCTGTTGGGAGTTTTTGAATTAAAAAAAAAAAAAAAAAAAAAAAATTTCTTATTGCATACATTTGGGATATAAAAGCCACCTCTAGTGAATGAACTACTCATCCTTGCATTTCAAGTGAAGCCCATAGAAAATCCACTGAAAAAGGAAGCTGCAAACCTGGCTGCAACATGGATTAGGGCCTTCTGAGTGCTAGACTGAGCAGGTATTGATCATGGTGACAGCTGCTCCTGCATCAAAATGTACTCAAACAACTGAGAGCAAACTGGCCTGTTTGGTTTCAGATGCTGCAGAGAGGAGCTGCTGTGCAGTGAAGGGTTTGGGGCTACAGAAATGATCTCTGACTTGAATTTTACATATAACTATTTGAGACTTCTAAAATGGTTCCAGTTTGTTTGCAAAGCTTGGTTTATGTTCCTGCATACAATTTATCTTCTGCTTTTGATTCCTCACATCTGTGTCCTTTTTCCAGACCCCCCTGCATGGTTTTATTCACTAAAGCTTTCAGAGTTTTGTTTTTGTTCTAATGTTTTTGCCTTCTAAGTTGTTTTTTATGATGATGTACACCACACTGAGTGCTCTGGCAGCCTGCAAGGGATGTTTTCTAAGAAGAATAAATTATGGGCATTAATAAAACAAAGCACAGAGCTTTTGAACATTTGGTTTAAACGTAGAAGGATTCTCTTTCATATGAGAATCATGTTGAGGATTTATTTCTAGGGGGACTTTTGTGTTATTAAGATCTAACAAAGCAGTATTTTACTGAAGGCTTTTTGTTTTTTTCCTTGCCTACTCTGTCATGATTATTGCAAAGCTCTTCTGCTGTTTCTCATTTCAGTGCAAGGTACCTATGTGCATATGAAAGGTACACTGTGCAGGGTTTGCTTTCAAGTTTTCAGTTAACTGGGGGGAGGGAGGCTTTGGGGGTTTTGTTTGAGTTTCTTTTGTGGAGAGGGATTTAGGTAGGGATACGGAAACCAGGGGCAAAGTAGTTCTTTAAAATAAATCCAGATCTCTCGTCTGTAAACACATGCCAAACAAATATACAAATTATTGCAAATTCGTTGGCTGTGTTCACAACTGGGTTAGTGCTAAAATACAAGAGCAGTAGAAGCATAAGTTACAACATTTATTCGGACCTCCTTGAAAAGTCTTCCTTTCAGTAGGCTCAATCCTGCAACATAAGCAATTTACCTCTCATGAGTAGTCCCATTGACTAAAAGCAGGGCCTGGATTTACAGGGTCACCTAAACCAACAGAAGAGTTTTGAATGCAACATTTTCCCATAAGTCACTTCCCATTATACCCTTTTGCCACCTGGACTCCATCTTCTTAAATCTGCTTTATTGGTCCCATATGCCTTTATTCAGCAAAGTGCCTGAGCTTTGATGGAATGGAAGGGACTTAAGTGAGCACCAAACAGCTTTCCTGAACTGGTGCTGCAGCCACACTCCCGATTAATGCCTCCTTTCACATAGCTGTGTCCCTGCACTACATGCAGGGAACAGCCTCCCACTTGTAGTTCCCAAACACGCTGGCTTTCTCTTCCAAACCTGCTTGCAAAATCCACTGTGTCCTGGCTGCCTACAGCCCACAGCTTTGTGCTGTTGTCCTTTACACAACAGAGGTGCCTTTTGTGCCATTTTATCACTGAATGCTTAACAGAACCAATTGCTTAAACTCCCACGGGGTTAGGTCCCTGCTGCTTCCCAAGAGCTGAGTCTCACCTGCAGGTCTGGAGACTGGCAGCCCCCAGCTGGCACCACTGCCCCCTCCCTGTACAGTAAGTGTAATGGGAGCAGGACAGGACCACCATACTTAGCCGTACTGAATTAACTAACTGTAGAATCTTACCCTAATTAGGAAAGAGACAGCAGCAGCTCTGTATGTCCTTCCTGCAGTCAGTCTCCATGCACCTTCTCTTTGATGTCTGCATTTTACAATACAAAAAAAAAAAAAAGAAGACAGTTTAATGTAGATTTCCTAAGAAGAGTGGCAATTTTTGCACCTGGACAAATTTGCAGTAGCATCTAAGAATATTTCACAGTTATTATATATTAGCTATATACCTACTTTTAAGTAAAGGTGCAGTTTCATTACATCACTCTCCAGAGGTGAGAATTGTAAACTTCCCAATGTTTGACTTGAACACAAGTGAAAGCATCTGAAGTCTTTTATGGATTATTGTATTTCTAAGTAACAAGAATTGTGGTAAAAAGTGTCTAGATTGCTTCTTTTTATCAGAAGATCAGGCAAGATCAGGCATCTGCTAATTACTTCAGGCACTGATGGGGTCAGATTGGCACCAGTGAGGAGCTCTGTAATTACTGTCACAAGAAACCCCTGTGTATTTCCTTCCTCTCTGCATGTCTCACGAAGATTTATGACTGTGTTTTAACCACAAGTCAATGAGCCATTTAGGATTTACAGCAGCAAATTTAGAGACTTACCTGTGACAGAATTTTCCCATTGATAGGCCATAATTTCTATTAAGTGCTTGCATGTTTAATTAGCTGTATGATGAGATGAAATATTACAAAACAGTGGCCTAAAGTCAATGGCCTAAAGTCAGTGGCCTAAAGTCACCACATCACTTCCTGGGAGGCTGAAGAGTAAGCAGGACTGAGGAATGAGCAGATTTCTTACCCACACCATGCTGCTCACAAGCAGTAGCAATGAAGTATATAGGAATATCAAGAAATAGATGCTTATTTGCATGTCCTGAGGTTTTGCTTTAGTTCTTGCAGGATCTCTTACCATCAATGCTACTTCTGTCAATTTGTTTTCAACTGGACTCCCAAACTTCCCAGCAGAGACATGGAACTATAGAGCAAATTTAAACTAATGATCACATTGCCTTGTTTAGCTGCCTTTTATTAAATAAAAGCCATTTGTCAATGTGGTTTGTTTTTTGCAGTCCACACACATAGGACAAGGCTCTGTGAGGATGGAACAGAGAGAGGCAATTGGCTTGTGAAAGGAAGCCAAAGAAGAGGCCTGGAGCACCCATGTTTTCTTTACATGGCATTTCGTGTCTCTTGGCACTGTTTCTTGACAGCTCTCAGCTGCTTTCATGACATCCATGCCAGGGAATGGGACAGCACAGCAAGGAGTCCCTGTAAAGGTCTAAGCAATACAAATTCCTTTTAGCACAGATGCACTTTTTTTCTCAGGTCTTCTACCAGTTTATTACTTCTAAGCCAATGAAAGCTCAAGTCCAGCTGAAATGGTGTCAGCTTCTCCCTCTCGTATCTTGGCATATGCCCAGAGTCTAATCTTCCTCCACATTTTGAATAGCAAACCTTTCATCGGGGCTTTGAGCATTACCAGTTTAAGTTGTTGTAACCTCTTCTGCATAGCCAAAAGAGCATATAGAACTTGGTCACCACAGCAACTTGCCAAGCTGTGTTCAGCTGAGTTTCTCACTTCCATTTGGAGTCTGATGTTATGGACCACAATATCAAAATTAGCATATGTCAGACATCATTAATTAAGAGCTACTGACTTCACTCAGAAAACTCCAAGAGGTCTCCAGCACAGCCTAATTTCAGATTAGATTTCTTCAGTTAATCTCTAATGTTCAGTTACTTCAGGTCCCTTGTGCACAGTACTGATGTTCAAATTATCACCCCTTTTGGCTCCAACGGTAGAAACAACTCTAGGCTTGGCCTATTATTCTATACCTATCATTATCCCACTCAAATTCATTACTTCAGAGAGAGAAGCATTTAACAGAACAAGCCTGACCCAAATTGAGAGGTGACAGTACCAGTCCTTTTTCCACTTTTTCTTCCTGCCCCACTGACAGTCATTTTCATATAATGTTTAGCATAGAAACATCTTGGTGCAAAACCCACATTTTACCTTTTACAAAGTGTTCATAGAACCTTCAGAAACCACGTAATTACTACCAAAGCAAAAGTTTGCTGTTTGAATGATCAGTCCCCACACAGCTGAGTTTCAAAAGTAAAATAAAAAACAAAATACACTTTAAAAGACAACTTTTCAAGGTACCTTTTTACATTTTGAAGGATTTTCAGAGCATAATTACATCTCATCTCCTTCTCAAGTTACCTGCAAGACACTCAGGAGTTCTTGAAGCACAACAAAAAGCCAACTTAGGTATAAACATGACACATGCATAGCAGAAATAAAACAAGTAATCATTTTTTTAAACCAATCATTGGAGCATGTACTCGCCAGCAGAATTTCACTATTCTTTCATCTCACTCTTTACCAATAGGTAAAACCAGCAGAATCAATGTGGAACTGTGCAAATAAGTAAGAGCAGCAATAATATAGCCTGCAAAGGGTTCCAAGAGGGTGTTGTCTCCCTCTCTTGCTAACCAACAGTCTTCTCTCTCTGATCCCTTATGCTTTTGCCATTCATCTAAGGTTGGAAGTAAGATGAAATTGTTAAATCAGAGCCTGTGGAGTATGCCAGGCTTCCAAGCCCAGGCTGTGAAAGGCCCCCTCTGTCCATTGCACACAGCAGATCTGAGACAGCCTTTCAGGCCTATCTTTATCAGTCAAATCTCCCCTTGTGTTCCAGAGGAGCCCCCTGGAGAAGCTTCAGCCCCCCGGGTTGTGCTGGCACTTGGGGGCTCAGTAGTGCACAACCCCAGCCAGCCAGACCTCCAGGCTGCCAAACTTTCCCCTGACGCAGCCAGTTGGCTCTCAACTGGCTTGCAGGACTTCTCTTTCTTACACCAGTCTTGATGTATGGAAAAATAAGATACCTGTCAGGAGAAGAAATTAAGATCCTTTCAGTTTTATTACATTCCTTCCACTTTATAGGTAGGCTATTTCTTTCTCTATTTGCTTTGCAAAAGACATAATAATAATTAACAAGTGGAAAGAGTTTGCTTTTGATTCCTTTGGATTAATTGCCTTAGAGAGAGTGTGAAGTAGAAGAGATTAGTACTGTATTTACTAACACGCCATAGGCTCAGTGAGAGAAGGGGGGACTAATCCCTCAAAAAAGGGCTGTTATAAAACCCACCACAAGTAATCAATATACCCTAAAAAGCAAAGGCAGTGATGGAGCAAGCCCTTAATGTGAACCAGACTGAGTAACATGAAACAATCATCTTGATGGGTGAAGTAGTGATTTGGCTGATGCTCTGGTGCTCCTTGCCATGGGATTTCCGGACAGTCATGGTGCAAATAAGAAAACACGCCTCGTCACAACAGCACCAGCAGCAGGCACAGCAGCAACCTGCAGCTGGGCTGCTCACGCAGAAAAGGCATTCCTTCCTTTACCTGACACTAGATCTCACCCTCCACGTGGTGCCACTAAGCAACTTGATTATGAACTTTATATCAAAAATTCAAATGCTTTTGGGCTGGAGGTGCAGCAATGTGAGGGCAAAGTTCACATTTCATGACAAAACCAAGACGTTCCCCACACGAATCTGTATCTGTTATGAATATTTGAGGAAACAATCCAGGTGCTGGCACTTTCTGGCTCCCAGTCCTATGATCTATCCATTACACAAAGAAATTATGTGTTTCAGTGACAGGATTACCCGGGGCTTTCTGGTGAGCTCTAAGCCAAATCAATTTCCTCACCTGGAAAGCAAGAATAAGAGGGTTAAAGCATGTAAAGGATTTTAAACAGGGAAAACGCTAATTGCTATTCTGCATATAGCAACTGAATCTTGAGTTTTTTGTTTATTTATATTGTATTGAAGGAACTCCTCCCATCCCTGGGGATTGTGAATTATGCAGAATGGAGAGAAGCAGAAAAGGGATGGCTTATTTTATCAAGAGAGGGATTCAGTCTCTCTCTAGGAAAATATAATACATAAAATCACTTTCTAAATCTTCAGCTCCTGAGCTACTAATCTAGGGCTCTCCCAATGTCTACAAATTATCTCCTAAATGCCCAGCCCTTACTCTCAGATTAACTGCAAAGAGATGTGATCTTTTTTGGTGACATCAAACTTGGGGGCAATTTGAGACAATCCCCTAGACTGGAAATCAACAGTAATAATTGTATACAAAGGTTTAGATTTTTGGATTAAAACATCAGGGCCCATGGGGAACATTCCTGAACTAAAGTCAGTCTTTGATTCCAAAATTTGACATCTCCAAGATGCTAGAGAGCTTTCCAGAAAACAAGACCATCACTCAAAATGTGACAGAGACTTCTAACTGTTACAACATCATTTCCAAAAGGCATTAGCACTGATGGGGTTTGATGCAGCTCCAGAAAAGTCCTTTGCTAAGCTTTGGAGAGATTGTGCTAAATTTGGAACATTGTCCAAAGATAAAACCAATTATTTTCACCAGAAGTCCATCTAATGTTTTGCAATGACTTTAGAGCAGGCAGATATAACAAGGGATGGCAAGCAGCCACTGATGTGAATTTTATTTCATCCCAGCTCCAAGGTCACTTCTCAAATACAAATAGTAATCAAATACAGAGAAGACACATGGTGTTCAACATGTAGCACAAGACTGAAGGGAGTCTGCGGTATGGCTGAGGGACAGCATCCTGCCTTCAAGAGAAGGAACTCCCAGGTGGTTGTGCTTCTCTGATACAGATGACCTGACTGATCCAGTGAGCAACTTAGTGTTGCAGAAGATGACAACGTAGGCCAACATTTATCCTGCATTTGTTAGTGTATCTCCGCAACAAGTAGCTTTAGCATGCTCTTAGAGATGTCAGCAGGATCACCTAAATGAAAAATATGTCACCCAAAATGCACTCCAAGTCACTCAAAGTGGGGTAGAGTCTCACTCCCACTGGAGTATGTCCTTTGGCAAGAAGCTGATTGGTGGCTCTGCTGCTCTCACTCCATCAGGTCCTGTTTATTCAGGTGCTTTCTGCACAGGTCCTTGTTCTGCAGACTCTCATTTCAAACTACATTATCCACAGCAATGAGCAGATTGTCTTACAGCATCCTTGCTCCACTTGCTTTCCCTCATCACCACCACACTGCACACCAAGTGTGGGAGCTGTTCCAGATCAGCAGTTTTGAGTCAGCTTGCTCTTAGTCAGATCCATTTTGCAATGCTAAATGCTGCTGAAAAGAGAGGGGTGCAGCACCACACCCCTGGCAGCAGGACTAGCTCAATCTTCCAGGTTCTGCCAGTGATATCAAGGGCAACACAGGGCAGCCCAGTATGGTCACTGTGTAAGAATTCCTGACTTCTTTATTTATGGAGTAGCATTCAAAACTGTTCTCTGGACAAAATGATGAAGAGATGTCCTATGAAGTAGTGTCCAAACACTTTCCAAAGTATTGTGACAATACTTTGAGGTAAAGGCAGCATTATCACCATTTTCACATGAGACATTAACAAACTATTTCCACTATTTTTAAAACCCTGCTTTAAAGGCTTCAAGAATCTCAGGTTCTACAATTCACAGCATTATGTACTGCTACTACTACAGTCTGTAACAGGCACTACCAGAGACTTGCTGTACTGGATGTGTGCAGCACAGTCCCCTGTTATATCCAGCTGAAGCCATCATGACTCAGCAGTTCTCCTAATCAAAGCTGCGTGTCTCAAGCTAAGTGCTGACCAGAGAGTTAAAAATTACCTTTTCTAAAAATTATAGCAGAAATTACATGGCTGCATCCCATAAAAATTCTGTCTATGGAGACACAGAAACAAGATTCAGCCCTCCAGAACAAGTTTGAGCTGATGTGATCTGAGAATGACCCGATTCCTCCTGCAGGTTCATTCCCCACTGAAGACACTGCTTTGAGATCATCTCATCATACTTCAATGCCAAGGGGCTGAGTAAAGTTGCCTGGATGGTCTTATGTCCACTTGAATTGAAGGCCTAAGCATATTTTCCAAAAAGAGGACTTTGTTGTTTGCTTGGTTTTTGTTTGTTTCGTTGTTTTGTTATTAATTGAATTCAAAGAAGAACAATTTCTGATGTGTTGATGATGTGGAACATGCTGACTCTTTTCATGGTTCAGCAGCAGCATTGGGACACATCAGGCTTCCACAAGGTAAGAAAATGGCAACTAACAGCTGTTGTAGATTACCATGTTTTTGGTAACTGTTAAGTGCAGAGGAATAAAGCAAATGTTTTGGGCAGTGGCTATGACTCCTGTTGCTCAGAAGCACTAAGACCCTGAAAGCACTGAGATTCTTGACCCTCTGGTTACTACCCAACTTTTGGAGGGCACCGTGGTTAAAAGGCATTTTGTCCTGTGTTTTTTTTGCCTTTTGTTCCTCAACGCCCAGCTTCTCCTCCTTGTTGCTGCTCTCTCAGCTGTTTCTTTGACTTTAGTTTTTGTCACAGGTTCCTTGTTCCAGTTTGTGATCTAGTTGCTAAGTTCCCTCACTCCCTGGGCTAGTGTAGCTTTCTATTTCACATTTGACTCACTTCATCAGAGGTTGGTCTAAACCATCAGACTTCTCTCTGGAATGGCTGAGCCTGAAGTGCCCATTCCCTTTTGCTGCATCTGCCCTTGGGGCAGCAGCTGCATGAATTGCTTCAGCTCTGTATCAAAGTAGTAAGTCTCACAGAAATTCACAGGGTTTCGATTTCTCTGTGCTGGAGTCTCTTCTGTAAATCAGGCAAAGAGTTCTAAATCATGTGGATGGTTTGGCAGTTCTTCCTCTCATGTCCACTGAAATCTGTGAGTCTTCTCATTATTTCAGGCAGATGTTAGCAGATGATTCAGGGGGCAGATACTTGTAGTTGCCAGCCACTGAGCTGAAGTCCAAGAGATGATAAAGTTGAGCAAAACTGAGAGTTATCCAAAGCTTCTAGCTTGCACTCAGCTCCCCTGGGAACACACAACACACACCGAGCAACAGATTCAAAATATTAAGAAATAAGCTAGAATGCAAGAAAAATAAGGATCTCCTGTTGAATTAAGGAGTTAGGTCATTAATGCTTGTTCATATTACATTACTCACACTTGAGAGACAAATAACTATCTGTTGCCTTACTAACCCACATATTTATTTGAACAAATATTTCCCAAGGAGTAGGGAGAAAGAACCATTTCAACAGAAAAGTTCTATATTATGGTCTTATCATAACAAGTCACTTCACAATGCTCTGATGTGTAGTGTATACAAGCATCCATTGTAAAAAGCTATTGAGTGTATCTCATTTTATGGTGCTGACATGCTTGTTCATTCACAGATGTCACTGGCTCACAACAAGGCATCTCATTTTCATATGCCTTACTGAAGTTTTGCTATATTTCAGAATCAAACATTAGTATGAACATTATTAACTCAAGTGGTCATGATCAGTGCCATATAAAGTCTATTTACATAGAAATCCTACAATAATTCAGAACAAATTTGTATCTAAAAAAGATCTACAGTCTCTGAATGAAAAGAACATAGAACATGATTAACTCAAATTAACATGATTAATAAGTTTAACAGAAGGCTAGCTTTTTTTTTTAAAAAAAAAAAAAAAAAAAAAGCTGATCTTAATCAAAGCTACCTGTTTTCCTGCAGGCTGAAAATGCTGCTCAGCTGCCCATTTTCAGGCTGGCTTGTAACCATGATGCTGGGCACAAGCTGTGTATGTTGGTGAATTACTGCTTACACATTCACCATCCCGGCTGGTTCTTGCCCCTGGAGCACCAGCAGGACCCTCATCCCAGCCGGCAGAGCCCCAGCAAGTGCTGGCAGCACCTCCTCTCCCTCTCCCTCATCTGCTGCACTGAGTCGGGGCCGTCCCGGGCAGCCAAGGGCAGAACACTGCCTATCCAGGCAGGGGAAAAAACAACGGAGAAAGCCAAAGGCTCTGAAAAAACAAACCAACAAGCTATGGGAGTAGACAGCAGCTAATTAGCAGATTGCTCTCACCCTCACACATGCACATACAGTTTTAACCATCTCTGTCATTGTCTCAAGGGCACAAAAGACTATTTGATGGCATGTACTGATTGATACTTTCTGCATAAAAACACTTCCATCTCCTGGTTCTCTCCAAGTCTTCACTGTGGTCACAGACCATCTCAGTCCCTTCTCCACCTCCAGTTTTTCACTGTACAGAAGAACTAGGCATTGTGACTAAAACTAGCAAAGCAATAACACACTGTCAATAACTTTCATGAATGCTACATCAACTTCAAAAGTTGCACTCAACAGATGACCTACGAAAAGACCAAAGTCTCTTCTACAGTGCCAAAGTTTAAGGCATTAAAAATCTTGAGAGATTTAGCAAAACAAGTGTCTAGAAGTGCAGGTTCAGAACTGCAGCTGGGCACTGCAGGGAAACTGTGGCCACCTTTCTGTTGCTCTTTTGGTGACCCCTTGGGTCCTGCACTGAAATCCACACCCAGACTTGGCACCAGCTGTTCCAGCACCCACGAGAAACAGAGGGTTACTCACACAAATTCAAACAGCTTTTAAATTGTGAGTTTGAGTCATTCCTCCTTTTCCTGGAAAGGTGAGGAACAGATAACTTCCAGAAGAGGCTTTTTTTTTTTTTTTCTTCTCTCCCTTGAAATAAGTTTTTGAAAACGGGAAGAGTCAGTCAGGTCTTGAAATGTGCTTTAATTCCTAATGTACTTTCAAACTTTTTCCTTCTTTATAGGGCATACTTTCATTTAGAAGTTTTATCATTTAATTAGATTTTACTATGTGATTCCTTTATAAAATACAGGAACATTAAGAAAAAGAAAAATGCATTTTCAGAAAAAATAACACTATCCTGAAATTCAAATATGTGGATAAAATTAAAATAGAATAGAATAAAATAGCATTAAAAAAAAAAAAAGAAGAAAAAAAAAAGAACACCTCTTTGACCTGAAATTACCTTTGGAGTAATTTTTGAAGAGAGTTTATTTTGCACTTTATTGTTGAGACCACTCCTATTTTTAACATGGCAAAGAAAATAATAACTGCCAGTCATGGAATCTCATCTTACTGCAGCCTTCTAAAATGTCTAAAATGAAGCCAATTCAAAACACTCATTAACAATAAAACTAAGACTCCCTAAAAGGCACAGATGTAAAAATTTGAATTCACCCATCATATTGTTTTCCCAGAGGGAAGTCGCAAGGAGTGGGTGTCAAGAGGATGGGGCCAGAGCCTTTTTGCTGATGCCCAGCGACAGGACAAGAGACAACAGGCACAAACTGGAACTTGGGAAGTTCCACCTAAACATAAGGAAAAGATTCTTTACTGAGGGAGATGAAGCACTGGAACAGGCAGCCCAGGGAAACTGTGGAGTCTCCCTCCTTGGAGGCTTTCAAAACCTGTGTGGACATGCTCCTGTGCAACTTCGTCTGGGTGTCTCTGCTTTAGTGGGGGGTTGGACTAGCTGATCTCCAGAGGTCCCTTCCAACCCCTGCCATTCTGTGATTCTGTAAATAACCCAATTTTATTCACTGGTTAGAGTCACAGAAGAGCCCTGTTAGCACTCAGAAAATCCCACACGGTACTGCAGGGTCAGGAGCTGAGGGCAGAAACAGCTCCTGGTCACAGTAGTGTCAAGCTCTTAGACCAGCCCAAAGCATACTAATGTATTTTCACTTCAACTCAAGAAATAAATAAAAAATCTAGCCAAATATGCTTTCATTTTTTTCTGTCAATTTATAATGTTTACCACAACCTAAACACCATACCAGGTGAAGTATTTTTCAGTAAAATACAGTCTTTCAAATGAAAACCTGGCTTACTTACATCAACAAGGCATCCAATACTGTAGATTTATCTGACAAAAACAATAGAAAAAACCTTGGAAATATGTGTAGAAGAACCGTACTTACAATATCAGATAGCTATGGAATAATGCATACAAATATTATTGCCATGGCTTCATGCATATATAAACATATAGTATTATTGCCATTTAAAATTGTAAACCCAGGAAATAAATGTACATTTTATGAATAAACCAGGGAGCCACTGCAGAAATTTCACCAACAAGAATGGAAGATCAAAGAAACAATGAAACCCAATTATAGCAGCACTGCATCAGGACGAAATATCCCATAATCATCCTCTGAAGATAACGTGCCACTTAAAAACCTATTAGAAGAGAGCTTTCATATCAGCATTAGGTGCCTGTCAGAGTATTTTCTATCTGAACATTCAACAAAAACAGTTTTGCTTGCAAATAAAGCTAATCACTCAGTTCCCATGAGAAATAATCAACTGATAAACACTGTTGCAGCAATCTTTTAGGTGTTAGAAGGGAGAGTTCCTTCCTCAGACATCTTTTATTCTAGACCAGAATACTCAATTCCCTTTGTTTTTTTCTTACCTGCAATAACTACTCTTTCCATCTGAGGAACTTCCCCGCCCATTTCTTAAAATATGTTGCCCCACATCACCAGCAATTTATAGAATAACCACTTTCTCATCATATATATATATATGTATATAAAAATCCTGTTAATTCTTAATGTGAGCTTTACTTTTGCAATAGTATCCACTTTCACCTCTGTGCAACCAGATGCCTTTTTTCCTCACATCACCTTGCCAGATGAGGGGATGGATTGTTTCTGTGCATTTCATTTTCCTTTAGGTTCAGTGTTTCCCATTCATTCCTACTGAGTTTTAACTTGCTGCTTTTGGATCAGCTGTACAATGTACCAAATTGTTCTGTCTCCCAAGCTCATCTACTGCAGACCTCAAGCTTACTCTGTATCCTATCAAACACAGTCATGGATATTCTGAACCAGGACCATGACATCACCTCAGAAATTGCACTGGAAAGCATTCTCAGATTCTGTTTTCTCTTACTGTGTTCCTTACCATATGTTCAATAGTCCACTTAAAGTCATACAGCCAAATATATGATGGTGGAATCACCACGTTACAGGTGTTACAGCTCTGCCTCAGTTCTGTGCTTGCATCACTGAACAATATGTTTCTCCTTAAAGAGTGTAAATCTACATCTCCAAAAGTAGAAACAACACCAGTCTAAATTACCCATGACCTCATTTCTAAAACATAAATGCATCTGCCCTCGCTCTCCCAAACAATGCCAGCTTTCACTGCTTATTAGCCCAGGTCTCCCACTAACACCTTTGACACTGTTACCTCACTCCATAGCCAAGGGAGAAACGCCTAAAAATACTTGCAGTGAGCTATTAGCACAGCCTCCCAGCCTCTCCCTGGGAGTCACAGCTCCTGCTGCTCACAGCTTGAGAGGTGCTGAGCTGAGCTGCACACAGTGTTAGCCCATCCAAAACGTGCTCAGTACCTCACTCTGCCCACACTTAAGTGTTTTTCTGTTCCTGAAGTACCTTCAGCTCACCTAAGCTGACGTTCCTATGCACCAAGTTGGGCTTCACCTAATGTGAAGAGCTGCTGGCATGGTAGCAGCTGAGGAGGGGCTGCAGTGCTGCCCAGGTCCATCATATCTGAATCCAGCCCAAAGTACCTTAACACTGTCCCAAGTACAGCAATTAGCACCAACAATCCATTATAATATAATCCATTATATAAAGGAATATGGAGTTTAAATAACAAAAAAAGTACATGTGCATTACAAAACATCTGAGTCTATCATCTTTCCATTCTACAGATAATTTGTTATTACAAAAACTACAGGATTCAACAGTAAGTATATAATACAAAAGTATTTATTAACTTTAATGAAACAGAATATGGCTTAAAAAAACCCTTGGGTCCCCGTTGAACTTTCTTTCTTTGCCATAGGACAGAGAATCAATCTTTCAAAGGAATTTGGGGAAAAAAAACCCCAACCTAAATATAACCATCTTATAGAAAGCTAAATATGAACTCTGGGCAACAAAAGTCAACCAGTGCACGGAAATAAAATCCCTGCCTTTACATCCAAGTGAAGAAAACACATAAAAAGTGTAAGAGATGATTTACCTCTTATTATCAAAACTTCTAAAAAGTTTTTAAATAAAACACATGCTGCATGTAAATAGTACACTGCATAAAACACAGCTAAAGAAATATAAATGTATCCACCGTTTAAAGTCCCAGACCTAGCTTAATCTACTAATATTTTTCTTCTGTGGATTCATGAGCTGAGCCTTCATGCTTCCAAAAAAAGAACCCCTCAGCAGGAGG